>JASANV010001548.1:109153-138166 GCA_030849715.1 Trypanosoma mega | reverse complement strand
AAAGCAGAAGAGGAAGGTAAAGCCAGACGCAAAGCAGAGGAGGAAGCTGCAGCTAGACGCAAAGCAGAAGAGGAAGCCGCATCCAGACGCAAAGCAGAGGAGGAAGCTGAAGCCAGACGCAAAGCAGAAGAGGAAGCTGCAGCCAGACGCAAAGCAGAAGAGGAAGGTAAAGCCAGACGCAAAGCAGAGGAGGAAGCTGCAGCTAGACGCAAAGCAGAAGAGGAAGCCGCATCCAGACGCAAAGCAGAGGAGGAAGCTGAAGCCAGACGCAAAGCAGAAGAGGAAGCTGCAGCCAGACGCAAAGCAGAAGAGGAAGCTGCATCCAGACGCAAAGCAGAAGAGGAAGCTGCATCCAGACGCAAAGCAGAAGAGGAAGCTGCAGCCAGACGCAAAGCAGAAGAGGAAGGTAAAGCCAGACGCAAAGCAGAGGAGGAAGCTGCAGCTAGACGCAAAGCAGAAGAGGAAGCCGCATCCAGACGCAAAGCAGAGGAGGAAGCTGAAGCCAGACGCAAAGCAGAAGAGGAAGCTGCAGCCAGACGCAAAGCAGAAGAGGAAGGTAAAGCCAGACGCAAAGCAGAGGAGGAAGCTGCAGCTAGACGCAAAGCAGAAGAGGAAGCTGCATCCATACGCAAAGCAGAGGAGGAAGCTGCAGCCAGACGCAAAGCAGAGGAGGAAGCTGCATCCAGACGCAAAGCAGAGGAGGAAGCTGCATCCAGACGCAAAGCAGAGGAGAAAGTTGCAGCCAGACGCAAAGCAGAAGAGGAAGCCGCAGCCAGACGCAAAGCGGAGGAGGAAGCTGCAGCCAGACGCAAAGCAGAGGAGGAAGCTGCATCCAGACGCAAAGCAGAGGAGGAAGCTGCAGCTAGACGCAAAGCAGAAGAGGAAGCGGCATCCAGACGCAAAGCAGAGGAGGAAGCTGCAGCCAGACGCAAAGCAGAGGAGGAAGCCGCATCCAGACGCAAAGCAGAGGAGGAAGCTGCAGCCAGACGCAAAGCAGAAGAGGAAGCTGAGGCCATACGCAAAGCAGAGGAGGAAGTTGAAGCCAGACGCAAAGCAGAGGGGGAAGCTGCATCCAGACGCAAAGCAGAGGAGGAAGCTGCATCCAGACGCAAAGCAGAGGAGGAAGCTGAAGCCATACGCAAAGCAGAGGAGGAAGGTAAAGCCAGACGCAAAGCAGAGGGGGAAGCTGCAGCCAGACGCAAAGCAGAAGAGGAAGCCGCATCCAGACGCAAAGCAGAGGAGGAAGCTGCATCCAGACGCAAAGCAGAAGAGGAAGCCGCATCCAGACGCAAAGCAGAGGAGGAAGCTGAGGCCATACATAAAGCAGAGGAGGAAGCAGCAGCCAGACGCAAAGCAGAGGAAGAAGCCGCAGCTATACGTAAGCTGGAGGAGGAAGAAACAGCGAAGAGGAGAACTGAGGACGAAGAGACTAGTCGCCGAGTCAAAGAGAATCTGATGACTGCTGACGCTGATATTAAATACGAGAAGGCTCGTGTGGTTTCCTCCCTTTTGAGTGAGAGTGACTCTGTTCTTGCGAAGTGGTTTGTTGAAGTGGCTGATATCTGTGGTGAGGAAGAAGCAGCCAGACGCAAAGCAGAAGAGGAAGCTGAAGCCAGACACAAAGCGGAAGAAGAAGCCGCATCCATACGCAAAGCAGAGGAAGAAGCTGAAGCCCGATGCAAAGCAGAAGAGGAGGCTGAAGCCAGACGCAAAGCAGAAGAGGAAGTTGAAGCCAGACGCAAAGCAGAGGAGGAAGCCTCATCCAGACGCAAAGCAGAAGAGGAAGCCGCATCCAGACGCAAAGCAGAGGAGGAAGCTGCATCCAGACGCAAAGCAGAAGAGGAAGCCGCATCCAGACGCAAAGCAGAGGAGGAAGCTGAGGCCATACATAAAGCAGAGGAGGAAGCAGCAGCCAGACGCAAAGCAGAGGAAGAAGCCGCAGCTATACGTAAGCTGGAGGAGGAAGAAACAGCGAAGAGGAGAACTGAGGACGAAGAGACTAGTCGCCGAGTCAAAGAGAATCTGATGACTGCTGACGCTGATATTAAATACGAGAAGGCTCGTGTGGTTTCCTCCCTTTTGAGTGAGAGTGACTCTGTTCTTGCGAAGTGGTTTGTTGAAGTGGCTGACATATGTGGTGGGGAAGAAGCAAGTAGCAAAGCAAAGGAAGAAGAAGCTGAAGCCAGACGCAAAGCAGAGGAAGAAGCCGCAACCAAACGCAAGGTTTTGGAGGACCAACTGTCTGCTGATGCTGATAATAGGTGGGAAAAGGTTCGTCTGACCTCCGTTTTCCTAAATTTTAGTGATGCTGTTATTGCTGAGAGTGCTGCAGGTGTAGTTGCAGTGTGCAATGCCGACAAGAAGGTATATTTGGCTCCTGTTTCTTGTGATTCGATACCTGACGAGATGAGTGGTGGGATAATGCCTAGCGAAAGACCAAATAGCAGGGTTGATGGTGAGGATTCCGCGTTATGTGATAAAAAGAGTGTTTTATCGGAACCGTACTTTTCCCACGCAAATGACGACAAGACTTCCGAAAAGGGATTGCCAGTTGTTTCTTGTGAGACGAAGTTGTCTCTTGAATCTCCTTCTTTGACCACTGCAGATGAGTTGCGAGCAGTCGATTTTGTAGACCCCACTGTGAGTAATTTCTCAGCGCGGCAGCATGTGCCGATTCTTGAGGTTTGTGATTCCCTTTTGAATGAATGGATCGCCACTGCTGCCGCTCCCACCGGGGAGGCTCTTGCGTCGGAACCTCTCTCTGATTCGTCTCGACCGTCACTTAAGGGGGAGGACGCGTGTGTTCCGCCCCCCGTCCGCAGGTCGAGCCATACGGCGCTGGTGGAGTCGGTGTCCACATCCCTTATTGCTCGGGCGGGGGCCGCCGTTGCGCGCGCGGGGGAAACGGCAAACCTTTCGTATGCCATTGTGGAGGAGTCCATTTGGCGCGTCGTGTGCGATGCGGCCGCCGCCGCTGGCATGGAGGAGATGTCGCCGGAGTCACGCGCCGGACTGCGGGCCTTGGCGGAGCGCATTGCCTCGGACTTTATGCGTGCCGCGTCGAGGCGGAAATTGATACAAATGGATGCGTGTTTGTGGCGCACAGAGGAGTTTCTCTCGGCGGAGGAGGTCACCACACGCGGTATGGAGGCTGTCGAGCCGCAACGATTGTTTGATGGATTGCTGCACAGCGACGTGAACTTTCTCGCGCATTACTACATGGACCTCGCACGAAAGGGAATGACAAACGAGGATCAGTATTTGGAGGCGCGACTCTGTAATAATTTGTTTGAACGACAGGAGTCTGCATCGGGACCAGCCTCTCCATTGCGGCTAAACTCAACAGGTGTGAACAGTCGCGATGTTTTGACTATTGACCGAAGGCGAGTTGGTCTCACGCAGCTGGTGCTTGGGCACTGCCTTGACAATGTGCTCGAAGACCTGGTCGCCGATACAGCCGTCTGGCTTTCCTCGCTGGTTTCCACCTGAGACGCAGCAACGGGGCGGAGAAGGGGTAGAAACACAACGAGGAGATGTGCCACACGTTAAAAAAAACAGAAACGAGGGAGGAAAAGAAAAGGTAAATAGAATGAGAAAGGCAAAAAGAAAAGAATAATTCGATTTCTCCATGTATGATGGCAACGAGAATGGAAGAAAAAGGAAAAGAGCTCAAAAATGTTATATATTTTTATATATTTTTCTGCGTATATACTCATATATACATTCTTTCCTGTTTATTTATAGAAGACCAAAAAAAAAAGGAAAAGAAGCTTGCAACAACGACGGTAGTCGAAAAGTACGTTCGTTGTCGGACTCGTGCTTGCGCTTCTTATGTTTCTCTATTGCTTGCATTGCTTGAAATGAAAAAAAAAAAAGAAAAAATGATTGCGGTTCAGATTTCTCTTTCCGTCTGTGTTACGAGAATAGCTCTATCTTTATATGTGTATATGTATATTTCCTTTCCGTGCTTTTTCTTGGAACTGTTTTTGGTTTTTGAATGATTATTATTACTTCTTCTTCTTCTTTTTTTTTTTTTTTGTTGCACTCTTCTCTTCATAATAACAATATTTTTTTTTTTTAATTTGTAGGTGAGCCAATGGATCCTTTTGAGTTTGTTGTACAAAACGTTGAGAAACGTGTGTGTGTGCGCACGATAGGGGATGAAACAATGAGTGGGACTCTTTTGGCGGTGGACGACCACTGCAATGTGATGCTGCAGAATTGGTCGATCATGGAGAACGGACAGGAGACTCAACCCGGTGGTCCTTTGGCGCCTCTTCGATTTATCCGCGGGGAGCAAGTGAAAACGATTTCTTTTGTGAAGTAGCAGCGATGATTTGGGTGCTGTTTTCCCTTTGCTGTGGTCGTTTTCAACGCACATTTTATGAAAGCACTTTTGTGTTTTTGTACTCTTTTTTTTTTTTGTGTGTGTGTGTGTGTCTGTTTTCTTTTCCCCCCTCTCCTTAAAGAAAGAAAAAAAGGAGTATTCAAAGTTAAGGAGTGAATAAAAGTTCCCTTTTTTATTTTATTTTCCTTTTTTCTCTCTTTTACTTTTGCTTTCCACTCCCCCCACACATCTTTTTTCTTCCTCTTCCTCTCTTTACTTCTCACTGTGCCTCTCATCAGATTGCGGAGGATGAATTCGACAGCGGAGGGTTTCTCCGCTTTGTATGATATTCAACAGCGACAGGAGATGACGGCGGGTCATTCCCACCTCGCCCTCGCCCCCCATGAGCGGTATTTGCGGCAAGAAAAGATTGGTGAGGGCTCATACGGCGTCGTCTACAAATGCCTCGACCGCCAAACGGGAAAGATTGTCGCCATGAAACGGATTTCGCTCAAACTAAAGGATGAGGGCGTTCCGGCCACGGCGGTGCGGGAGGTTTCCCTTTTACGGGAATTGCACCACCCCTACGTGGTCACCCTTCTCGACGTCTCGCTGCAGGAGTCCAAACTTCTGCTCATCTTTGAGTACCTCGAGAAGGACCTGCAGGGGATGCTCAAGCAGCGCGTGACGCCGCTTCTTGGCGGAAAGTTGCGGCGCATGATGTTCCAACTCCTCCTCGCCCTTCACACCTGCCACAGCCGGCGCTTCGTGCATCGCGACATCAAGCCGAGCAACATCCTCGTCAGCCGCGATGAGTCCGTTGTGAAACTCGCGGACTTCGGCCTCGGCCGCGCCTTTCGCGTGCCGCTGCAGACGTACACGACGGAGGTGATGACGCTTTGGTACCGCGCGCCCGAAGTGCTGCTCGGCGACCGCCACTACCTCCCCGCGGTGGACATGTGGTCGATGGGGTGCGTGATGGCGGAACTCGCCAAAGGCACGCCGCTCTTCGCCGGCGACACGGCGATTAGTCAGCTCTTCGCCATCTTTCAGCTTCTCGGCACGCCGTCGGAGGCGGAGTGGGGGGGCGTCGCCGCGCTGCCGCACCACAGCGTGGAGTTTCCGCGTTGGGCGCCGACGCCGTTGGGGGGCGTCGTTCCCACCCTCGACGCGGACGGAATGGATTTGCTGCAGCAAATGCTCATCTACAACCCGCGCGCACGTATTACGGCGTTCGAGGCGCTGCGGCACGCGTGGTTTGATGATGTCCGACAGGAAATGGGAGCCGTTGCCGCACTTTGAGGGGAAAAGGGGGCGTTGTTCTTTGGTTGGTGCGCTTGGGCTCCCCGGTTGGGGGACGGGGGAAATATAGAAATGAGGTAAAACATTCACTTTATTGCATAATATGAGATGAAAGTAATGGACTCTTTGATTGTACATGTGAAATAGAAATACGAAAAACGGAGTCCACATTTATATATATATATATATATATATAAATGAAATTCACAAAAGCGACAAAAAAAAAGAGAGACCCCAACAATACTTTATTTTTATAAGTAAGAAAGTGATTGGGGAACGGAAAACAATAAAATAAAAGAAAAATATGAATTCACAAGTAACCATCACGAAGAAGACAGAGAGAGACCAATGAAGGAACCGATTATGATACGTAACAAAAACCAGAAGAAATAGACCAATACATTTATATTTACAAATATGCATATTTTTTTCTTTACATGTTTTTTTTTTTTTTGAAGTTGGGTAAAGGGGCGGTTCGTTTTGGTTAATAGAATTCAGAACTTTTCGCCAACGGACGGGAAAACAAATAGAAAAGGAACGAAACTAAAAATTGTTTTGTTTTTTTTTGTTCTATTTGTCTTGTTTGAAAAGTAAACGCTGTGGTGATTTGGATTTGAATGACGGTGTCATATGTGTGGCGTTTTTCAAATATATATAAAAAAAATATATATATATATATATATTTCATAAACTCTACCAAAAAATATGCTCAGACAACACAAATTCCATTTAGTCGCCGTTATTTGCAATGTCCACGTACACATTTTGTCAAAAGAAAGGGAAAAAAAAGGGATTACGAAAGAAAAGGAAAATAAGAAGGAGAAAAATATTTTGGTTGTTTCTGAGGACTTTTTTTTTTTTTTCGCCATTTCTTTTCTCTTTTTTTTTTTTTTCTTATCTTTCCAATGTGTGTTCATTCTTGTTTTTTATTTATTTCATTTATTATTGCATAAATACAGCGCCAGCAATAGTGGCGACAAAGTTAACGACGATGCGTGAGAAAGGAAAAGAAGAATGTAAAGAAAAAGGAGTCAAAACAACGAAAAAAAAAAAAAGAAATAAATAAATCTAAGAAATGAAAACAAAAAGGGAGACAAAAAAGAGGGAAAACAAATAGAGAATGACAGAAAAGAAAATCAAAAACGAACGAATCTTTTGTGTTTTTATTATTTAAATTTGTTTACATTTATTTATGAACAATTTTTTTTCTTAATTCCTTAAAAAAAAAAAAATCAGAAATGTGTATTTAACAAATAAAAAAAAAAGGGAAAAGACAAGAAAAAGAAATCGTCGCTGCAAAGTCATGTGAGTGTTGTAATTATTCGCTTATGTTTTTTTCGGTGTATGTTTTTTGTTCTTTTTTACATTTTTGTTGAGCATTTTTTAAAAAAATTTGTTGAGCGTTTTGTTTGTTTGTTTGTTTTCCTTTTTTGTTTTTATTAAAAGAAAAGTATATAGATAAAAAAAAAAAAGGAATACAAAAATGCATTTTTTAATTACACTTCCTACATTTTGCTGTTCGCTTGTTTCTTCTGTTTGTGTGTTTCCTTTGATTGAAAAGAAACACTTTTTTTTTTTTGGCGAATTTTCTCTCTTTCTATATTGGCATCATTGAATTTGAGAATGAAGAAAAGAAACGAATTCCCTTTTTTTGTGTGTGTGTTTTGCGCATTTTTTTTTTTTTACTGCAAATATTTATTTATGGATTTTGTGTGTTTTACACACAACTCATCGGATCGGTGCGGCGTGAGGAGAATTGCTTTCCCATTTTTTTTTCTTTTTTTGTTCAAAATTTTTCTTTTTCTTTTGTTTTCCATTTTGCGCTTTAAATTACTATTATTATTATCATTATTATTATTATTTATTTATTATTTTATTTATTTTTTTGGGTGTGTGTGTGTGTGTGCTTCTTTTATTATTACCTTTTTATATCTTTAAGACCTCTTTTTTGATTTCTTTGTTTCACAACTTTTTCTTGTTTTTGTTGTTTAGGTTACTCATCCACCCCATTAAAGCGGCATTTTTCATTTTGCTGATAAAAAACTATTATTAAAAACTATTATTATATTATATTATATTATATTATATTATATTATAATTCCTCTTCTTTCCCTTTGAGTATTTCAACCGTCCAAATTGGCGCAACCGCCTTCATGACTCTCGTTGCCTCCTGCGATGCCCTCTACTTCACCGATTCCCCGATGGAGAACGTCCTGACGCTTTCCTTTCGCCCCGACCCGCTCCCCGCGGCGCTGCCCATCTGTGTGCTCTTCAAAGTGAAGTCGACGGCGCCGACCGCCTTTTACGTTGTCCCGCGCTACGGCGCGCTTCTCTTCGCGTCGGACGGCCCCCCGCCGGCGACGGACCTCCGCATCGGCCAACGCGACGGCGGAGACCGCCCGAGCAGCGAAGGCGGAGACCGTTTGGCGGTCGAGTTTGTGCCCCTCCCGGACCGCCCCGCGCTGTGCGAGGAGCTCCGCCAAACGCCAAACGCCCGCACCTCCGACTTTGTCCGCGCGCTTTGGCCGCAACACGCGCCGGAGACCCCCCGCGCGCTTTCCCTCCGCGTGCGCGTCGGTGTGCGGATGGGAGACGTCCCCCAAACGGCGCGTCTCGTCCCGTCGGGGCGTTCTCTTCGGCCTTCGCCGTCTCCGCCGCCGCCGTTTGGGGCACTCGGCGCGCTGCGGAACGGGATTGCGGCGATGCGGCGCGCCCCGACGCGGGCGGAGGACGAAACGGCGCGGAAAGGGGAGAAAAGGGGCGCGTCCGTCGTGATGGGCGCGCGGGAGGGGGAGAGGGCGGACGGCGTGCCGTTGGCGTTTGTGCTCCTCGCAATGTTCGCCGTCTTCGCGGGGGCGATGCGCTTCTGGCGGGGGGAAACCGCGTAGTGGTAAATGGGAAATGAGGAAATGGGGAAAGGAAAGAGAAAAGGAAAAAGAGGAAAAGGAACAGAATCGTTTCGTTTTTTTCTCTTGTCATTTTTTTGATGTGTAGATTGTATTGTATTGGTTTCACTTTTTTATTTAGTTGTGGCTGTTGTTTGACTTGGGCCTTTTTTTTTTTTTTTTATTACTCCAAATTTCTTTGGTGGTGTTTTTTTTGTTGTTGTTATTTTCGTTGTATGTGTTTCTAGGAGAGAAAAAAATGGCGTTTGTGTACTTTTTATTATTTCCAATTTGTTTATATATGAGTTTTCTGTTGTTTCGTTGTGTATGTTTTTTTTTTTTTTTCTTTTTTCTCTCGTTGTTGTTATGGCCGATTTTGATGATGTTAAAAAAAGAAAAATGGATGCTTTATGTTTCTTTCGAATGATTTTTCCTCAAAAGAAAAAAGGATGTTAGGGTGTGTATGAAATATATATATATATATATATATATATATGCGTTCACGTTGACGTATTTTTGTTGATTTTATTTAAATATATGTATGTTTAAAACAACGCAAGAAGGAAAAATGGAAGACAATATAATGGAGTTAAAAAGTGTACACTCTATTTGGGTAGATAAGAGCAAAAACAAAAGACAAAAAAAAGAAGATGGGAAACAAAAAATATCATGTTTGTTCCTCTGCCTTTGTGTGAAGGAACAAAAAAAAAAAGAAAAAAAAAAGGAGAAAAAAAGCTCAAAAATAAAATAATTCGCCGTACAAAAACGACGAGGGTATTCCCGTTTTCTTTTTTCATTCCTTTTTACTTTTCCCCACTTTTTTTTTTCGTTCCTTTTTAATGTGTTGTAAAAATGAAGTGCTAAAAGAAAAGTACACTTCATTGATTGTGAGTGACATTTTCTGAAAAGGAGAAAAAGGGGATGGGTCTAATGTCATGTGAAACCTTCAAAATGTTTTACGTTTTTTTTTTTGTTTTTCTTCTTATGTGTTACTCATTAATATCACTTGGATACTTTTTTCGTTTTGTATTTCTATTTTTGTTTACGTTTTGGTGTTTTCTTTTCTTAGAATAATTGTTTTTTTGTCAGTTTCCGGTTTTTCTCAACTTTCTTCTCATCGTTCTCCATTTATGGATATTCAATTTACAGTTACTCGTTTTTTTTTTTTTTGTGTGTGTATTTTTATAAGTGATATTTTTCGTACATCTGTGCGAAGAATGAGTTTGTACTTTTTCCGCTTTTTTCGTGTAAAAGCATATTTTTTTCTTGTTTCTTTTTGTTTGTACTTTGACCTTTTTTTTTCTCTTTTTTTTTTCTTAATTCTTTATTTTGTGTTATGAAAATGTCGTTTTTTTTTTTATCATCAAAACTATATATTTTTTCATTGATTGCATTGAATAGTGCAAATACATTACATCGGAATTTTTTTATCCTTTTTTTTTGTTTGCAAAACGAAGAAGAAAAAAAAGGAAACAACAGAAACAATAATAAAAAAACACAAAAGGTACACCTTTTTCTTTTGGTAGTACGAAAAAGCTCTTTACATATATATATATATATATATATATATATATATATATATATATATTTGTTAGAAACGTGTATGTGATTTGTCTTTCTATATACGGTTTCTTCTCTATTTTTCTCTCTTGTTCGTCTTACAAAACCGACCAAACGCGGCCTCAAACCGTTCATGTCCACAGTCCCCCCCACAAGTGGTGTTTCTGGTCGTGCCATTAAGCACAAAGTGCACTCCAACATTGGCGCGCCGTACGCCTCGCGTTTCTTTCACACCCTCTGGACGCATCGCGTTGGTCAACTCACCACAAGTAATGTGCGCCGTTTGCGGGAAAAGAGCATTCCGCTTTCCTACGAAAACGCCGACGCGCCCGTTCAGAGTGACTTGCAGCCGCACGCCCTCTCCCGCCTCGTCGGGGACGACGCGCCGTCCCTTTTGATTTGCGTCCCAAAAGACTCGGAGCACTTCCGCAACGCGACGGCGCTCTCCCGCGGCAGCTTCATGACCGGCCACACCGATCCGCAACTGTTTCATTGGTTTAAACAACTCGGCACGTTACCGCCACGCGCGGTGTTGGCGGGTCCGCTCGACGTGTTGCGCGGAGATTTGCACCGCGACGCGTTTCATATGTGCTTTGCGCGCCATCCCGTCCTTCACCGCCTCGCGGAGGATTTGTGGACCTCCGGGCGGACGCAAACGGCGGCGGAGTGCGTCGACGTCCACCGCCGCGAGTTGGCGGAGGACGAGCGGCGCATGCGGCGAATGAGTAGCAGCGATTGGCGCGCCAAATTCCGCGATCGCGAGCGCAACCCCAACCGCGAGGAGGACGAGGAGCGTCCGGTGTATGTCGTCAAACCCGACGCGTTTGTGTGTTTGCGATTGCGGCCGGAAGTGCGGATTTGGATGAATGTCGCCTCGCAATCGCAGCGCGTGTGGGACGCGGCCATTCCCGACGCGGATCCCCTCTGCCGATGCGCGGCGCGGTTTATTCGCATGCTGAATCTCGCCAGACAGAAGTTGGTGCCGGCGCTGAATATGAACTTCTCCCTCAAACTAACGAACGCCTTTGTGTTTGCGGTCGACCAACACGGACTGTGGGCGATGGGGACGCAGGAAAACGTGTCAGGGGAAAAGGGCGCCGTGCGGGAGGAGTGGACGGAGTTGAGACTCGACTTCGGAAAGGGACAAACAATCACGACGGAACAGGAAATGGAGTGGTGGGTGCGCGGGTTGACGAAACTCGGGGCACCGGAGATGACACAGTCAAACAGCAGCGTGGAGGACGCGAATATGAATCCGGAGGATTACGACTACCGACACATTTAATAAAAGGAAAGGAAAAAAAAAGGGATAATTAGAGAGAGAAAAAGAAATGGTGTGTGTGTGTGTTTGTGGTTCTCTTTGTTGTTGTTGTTGGTTTTTTTTTTTGTGTGTGTGCGTGTTTCTGAAGAGGATGCGAAAAGGAGATGAAAAAAGAAAGAAACAAAAGTGTGAGGTTGGAAGTGTAAATGGATGGGAAATAGAGGAAAAGTGAAAGGAGTGAATGAAAAAAAAAAAAAGAGGGATTCGGTTCTGATTGATTAAAAAGGGAGAGAAGAAAATGAGAGGTGCAATGCTTTTCTAAAGTTTACTTTTCTTTGTTAGATTCCTTTTTTTTTACGAGAAATTCAAACAAAACGAAAAGATGAGAAAAAACATCTTCTTTTGTGTGTTACATTTTTTTTTGTATTGTTGTATCTGTTACCCACAATATATATATATATGTATGTATTTATATCACTTCCAAATTTTTGTTGTTTAATTACTTTCTGTTGTGTATGATATTGCTTCAATTTCCTCTCCTCTTCTGTTTTTTTTTTGCGTTTTTGTTCAGTTCGGATTGCTGCGAAACGGATTCATTCAAAGGCTCGCCGATTGTCTACAAACGCAGATATATATATATATATATACTTTTTTTTCTTTTTGCTCCATGACTATTGTTTTCAAAGCGGATTCCATGACGGAGGGGCGCCGAATGCCGTCGAGACGTACATATCGACCGATTCGTTTTCTTATTTTGTCATTGTTTGTCATTTCCGTAACATTTTTCTCATTTGTTGCACTGTGGGACAACGAGGAGCGCGAGGCCTTCAAGAGTTCCCCCGTACTTGGCCGTGCCACGCGTCGTGCGGATGGCTCCATCCACGTGCGTTCCCTATCCCCCACGTCCACGACGCCAAAGGACGGTGTGGAAATGGTTGTCCCGTTGCGCTTTGTACTACACATCCCGTCCGCATTCGTCACGCGGCGCATTGGCGCGGCGCTGATTGCCTCCCACTCCATCGACCCGAACAAATCGCACGCCAATGACGTTCCCGTTAGCGCGGCGGACATGGCGCGCGCGCGGCGCAACGTGTTGCGTCCCCTTCCCGCCGAGCCGCCGGCCGAACGCGTCGACGCCCCCGCCGATGCCCGAAGCGCCACGCCGAGTGCCGTCCGGCGCGCCGCGGAGGCGGTGATGTCGACCTTCGCAAACCACATCCTCCGCGCCGCCACCGACGCGGCGCCGGTTGTTGCCGACTACGGCTGTCGCCTCGCGCCGTCCTTCGCCGCCCGCCACGCCAAAAGCACAGTGCTGTGCGTCAGCGACGACGCCATCGGCGCGGCGCCGTTTGCCCGACAGCGCACGCCAAACCTCATTCGCCTCGCCGCGCGCGGGGGACTCGGGGCGGGCGCGGCCTTCGACCACTTCTTCGCCGCATGTGACTTTGTGACGGTGGCGACGCTCTTCACGGCCATCGCCCCGCTCCAACGCGACGCGGCGGCGGCGGAGGCACTACTCGAAGTCGCCGCCCGCGCGCTGCAAAACAGCGGGGCGGTGTTTGCGCTTCTCCCATTCGCCCCGGACGTGTGTGGGCGGTTGGAGGAGAAGACACGCGCGTACTTTACGCCAAACATAACGGGAGAGAAGTGGCCGCCTAAAGCCCCACTGCCGTTTGTCTCGCTGCGATGTGAGCTGCTTGGGGAGTTTCACAGCGGGGAGGAAACGGTGCTGTGGTTGTTTCGTGTGACTGTGATCGACGCGATGCGTTTGTGCCGAAAGACGTGGAACAGTCCATTGGTGTTGTGGCGGCGGGCGGTCGCGCGTCACTTTCACGAGGGTCGACTGCACTATCACGTGATGGACCTCTCCCTCACGGAGACGGAAAAGGCGAGTCGTCGGATTTATCCAATTCAATACGTCCCTTCAATGAACCTCGACATACTTTTGGGGGCGGGGCTCACAGTGTATGAACGGCTGCGTGTGTTTGGGGCAATGCTCTCCACCCCGCTCTACACCGATCCGCTTCCACATAATTGGATGATAGGGAATGAGGATGGCGTTGGTGTGGGTGCGCGAGTGTTTCGCATTGATAAGGTCGACACCCGTTATGAAAAATCAGTTCAAGAGGAGAAGACGTATTGGGCCGCCTCAGCACGAGGATACATGCGACTCTTGTCCTACAGTTTGTGCCTCTCCAACGCAAGGGATGGAATGCCAGACATTTTACATCAACTTCATGCGGAATGCAAGGCAGAGTGTCGGGCGTGTGTCACGACGTGTACGTATATGCCGAGGAAATCTCTTCCTTGCGTGGCGTGTCGAAATTGTGGAAACTGTGTTCTCACGGCTGTGGAGGGAAATGTACACATTGAGGGACACCCGAGTCGTCCGTTGGTGCAGAGCGAGACATGCAAAAAGGATTACCGCTCCTTCACTCATGCCATGTCTGTATGGAACTCATGGCGCAAATATGATGAGCATCATCCTATTACATTTTGAGAAAATAACATTAATGAAACAAGGAGCAAGTTTTTTTTTTCACATATATATATATATCTTCTTCGGAATTGAACACACTTGCAGCGAATTAACGACAACAACAACGTCGTGGCGTTGTTATCTTCGAGGTGTATGGGTGAAAATGAGAATTTTTTTTTTTTGTTTTGAATCAGATTCTCTTTCCCTTTTCTAGAATGAGCTCTTTGGGTCGCATTTTTTATCTCTCTTTCTAAATTGGAGATTTTTTGTTGTTTGCTTTTTGCTGTTGTTATGCTGGTGTGCTTGTTCTTCATTGTGTCTTAAACAAATTGTATTATTTTATGTGATGTTTTTTTTTTGTTTTTTTTCATTATCACGAAAAAAAAAATGTATGCTGCGCATTTATACTTTCTTTTTTAAATTATTTGTTTGAACTTTTTTTCTTTTTATTCTTTTGGTTACCATTGTAATGTTATTTCTATAATTTTGTGTTGTTGGTGGATGTATATTTTTTACTCTCCTCTTCTTCCTTTTTTTTTTCTTTTTGTAATACCCTATTTCATCATGTTTCTTTACCATTCTTTCTATTCCTGTGCGTATTGTGTTCACAGCTTTTTTTTAAATTTCTTCTTTTGAATATGATTGCCCCGCCTGCGCCGCAGCGCGGTTGGTCGCGCGCCTCCAGCGGCCAATGGTATCCGCCGCAACAATACCCCCAACTGCAGTACCCCCCCCAACCGAACGCCTTTCCCTCCTCCTGGCAGCCCGGCGCGGTCCCGGCGGGGGCGGCTCCCGGACCCCCGTCGGCCTACCCGCCCCAAGGCGCCGCGCCGAATTGGGGTGCGCCGCTGCAAGGGCCGCCGTACACCAATGCGTACAGCAGCACGAGCTGCTGCGACTTTGGCTGCTGCGGACAGTCCCAGCAGGGACCGTGCGACTGCTGCCTTCCGCAGCAGCCCGGCGGCGGCTGCTGCGTGGCGTGCGACAATGGACCCATGGACCTATACTGCTGCGGGGCGCCGACATCGCCTGGGTGTTTGAGCTGCATCTACAGCTGCTGCGACTGGACGTACATTTTTATGATGTTATTTACAGTTTTGAGTATTGTGGGTTTCGCCGTGGTTGTGGGTCTGCGTAGTCAGGATGACCTCTTTAAGCATTTCAAAGTGGAAACCGTGACACAACTGGAGCAGGCGATTGCCCCACTGATTGTATCCGCTACAAGTACATGCACAACTCGTCACTTGCCTGGAATTTCCGTTCCGATTTGCATGGAGAAAAACCTCAATGCCAATATGTTCCTTACACAGATAGCCTCGTGGAATATGTCCCGGGATGTTCTCTACTTTCTCGCGCTAGTCTTCACCATTGTGACGTTTGTGTACGCCTCCATTGTGAGTTGTCACCGTCAAAAGGTGATAATGGGCTCTTTGGAGATTCTGCAACAGCAACAACAACAACAACAACAACAACAACAGGCTCCATCGGGTAGTCAGACACCAAAGAAGGGAGGGCGAAGTGTAGATAAGAAGCAAAGTGCTCCGCCCCCACCTCCGCCCCCGCCATCGAGCCCGGAGCAAACGCTTCGCGCCCCAATGGAAGTATACGGCACCCCTTTCTACGAATTTATGCGTATTGCGTGGTTTGTTATGGGGTTTGCCGTCGTTTTTTTTGCCGCCAATCTCCTCTGGTCGTTTTGGTCGTTTTACGCCTTCTATCACCGTTCCACTACCGGTAAGCTGCAAACATTTTGGGGTCAATACAACCAAAAGCTCACCGCTTCTGTTATTTGTGTGACCATCTTTCTCGCGTGGCCTTTGGTAAACATTTTTGTGGAGTTTGGGATTTGGATTATTGGTTTCCTACCATGGTTCCTATTCCGCTCACTTTGTAAGGCCGGCATTGGTAATCTGCGTCCGGCCCTTCCGTTAGATCAGATGCCCGGTCACATCCGGCTCGATATGTTCTTTATGGACTTTAATGACGTGAAGCGTCTCGGCCTCTCCGAACCCGCGTGGACGATGATGATTGGCAGCGCCGATCCGCTCTGCGCGTGTTGCGAGGACCCCAACGTGGATCGTGATCCCGCCATGGCGGCCTTCAACCAATACCGTCAGGAGTGGTTTGCGCGGATGCAAGGCGTGTACCCGATGGGAATGCCTCCCCCGCCCTCCGCCGGCCCGACGGTGGCGCAAACAAATGAGGGAAACGACGCGAACGCCTCACGTCACCGCCACCACCGACACGGCAGCAGTCGACACCGCCGCCACCCACACAGCAGTGAACGCAACAACAACAGCAACAGTAATAACAACGACAACAACAACAACAACGAGGATGCCGCGGAGGATGCCCCGAGGCGGCGAAGACACCGAAGTCGTTCGAATAGTAAAAGCGCCCACAGACACCGAAGTGAAAGCGCCGGCAAACGGCACGACACGGACGGCGGCGAAAGTAACGGAGAGGAAAGCCGACAGAAACACCGAAGTCATCACCGAAGCGGAAGCCATCACCGAAGCGGAAGTCATCAACGAAGCGGAAGTCATCAACGAAGTCATCGAAGCCGCGCGGAGGGGGATGACGTCCCCAACGCGGTCGGGGGGATGGGGAACACAACGGCTGTACCGGTCCCTGTTGGCGCGGGAGCCAACCCGCCGAGCCGACTCAACAAAACCGACCTCGATAAGTTGCTGAATGAACTGTAAAGAGGCCCAAGTGCTTTTTTCTGTTTTCTGCTGGCTTTTCTGTGCTTTCTTATTTGAAGTGGATGTTTCCGTGTGTATTTCTATGCCATTTTCATGTTTGTTTGTTTGTTTGTTTCATTCTTGAGGGTTTTAGGTCTACGCAAGGTGAGACTCAAAATGTTTTTTTTTTTTGTGTGTGTGTGTATGTTTTGAATGTATGTTTGTTTGTTTGGTGTGATGCTTTGTTGTGTTGCGTTTGTTTAGCGACAATCCATTGCAAACTTCAGGAAGAAAAGAAGTGAATAGTGAAGCAGTATGGATAAGATTTACGTGTGAGTGAGGGCACATGTGAAGGTGAAAAAAAAAAGGTAATCCAACAAGATGAAAAATTTCAGTTATTGTGTGACGGTTGTAAGTTCATGCCCCCTCTTTTTTTTTTTTTTTACCGCCGTTATAGAGTTAGGCAACAGAAATAAAAAAGTACGTGGAGAACGGAAAAAATGAGGAAACACACACAAACAAACAAACAAGAAAGAAATAGAGGAAAAAAAAAGAAAAATAATAACGCCAAGTTGATGAGGCAAATAATGGGGGATGAAACGAATACGAAAAGACTCTAAAAGAGGGAAGATAAGACAAACGAAAAGTGAAGAACTGATAGAAAGCCTATTGCAACAATTGTAACAAATACAAAAAAAAAACAAGCGATCCAAAAAGGGCTTACGAAATGAATTATTGCGAAAAAAAAAAGAGATTATATTTATACTTATATAGAAAAAAACAAAGAAAATAACATGTGAAGTGAAAGTTATATAGAAAATGCATTTAGCGTGACAAAATGGAGATATGAACAAACGCATACACACAAAATGAAAGAAAAAAAAGAATATCAAAAAGAAAAAGTAGAAATAGGAATAACAAAAGGGAAAACGAAATAAATAGATGTGAGAGAGAATAAGAACATAAAAGAGACGTATCATTTTCGCGTGGAGTTAATTATTTACCTAACATGCAAAAAAAACAAAAAGAGGGAGAACTTTTTTTCCTTTTTGCTTCTCTATTTTTACTTTTTTGTTGTTGTTGTTGTTGTGAATCGGATGATCAAATCTAAAACAAAAAGCGTTAAAAAATCAACAACAAAGATGACAAATTATCCTTTAGAAAGAAAAGCAAAGTGAGGAAAATGGAAGAAGTTCAAAAAAAATACGAAAATGCATCTTTTGTTTTATAAGTTTCTTTCCCATTTCGCACCTCTTCTTACATAAATACACTGCGAGACTTTACAACGGTTTTTTTTGTCATTAATGAAAGCAAAACACAAAAAGTAAACGAAATAATTACATATATATAAATACTTATATATTGAATGTTTATGGGAGGAAATGATAGGGAAATCCAAATACGTACAGATCAACACCAACAACAAAAGGTAATAGAGGAGTTGAGTATGAGAACAAGAAAAGCAAAAAATGTTGAGTTATCTTTTTGTGTTGTGAATGCAACGAGTAGAGGAGATAAAAGGCACAAAAAGGAAAAAAAATACACCAAAAAGAAAAACATGGAGATCGTTTCCTTTTTTTCTTTTTGAGGTGTGTGTGTTTACTTATTGAAGGTGTTTTTTGTTTTTGTTTTGTTGCTTCTTTTTTGTTTTATTTCATTGACCGATTTTATTGGTTACTCCTTTCCTCCTCCCCCCCCCCTTCCTTTTTTTTCTTTTCTTTTTTTTTTTCTTATTCGATTTTTCTCTTCAGACTAACTTTATTTATATTTTTTTCCTTTCGTTTGACTGTATGTTTCCCCATTTTTTTTTTTTACTTTCTTTCCTTCTTTTTGTGTTAAACACAAAAAAAAATGTCTCTCCACAGCGCTATGCGGAGTTCACTACTTTTCTTTTTGCTCTTCACGGAGTGCGTATTTCGTTTCGTTCCAATTCCTTTCCTCAAACACCTCCAAAAACACACACAAAAAAACAAATCAATAAACATAAAGAAGAATTTAAAACACATATCTATTTAAATATATATATATATATATATATATATACGTATATATATTCGCTTTTCCTTTTCTATGTGCGTAACTGTAAATTTTGCAATAAGCTTTTTTCTCCTTTTTTTTTTACCTTTTTGTTTTTCTTTTTAAAATGAGGGCACTTTTTCTTCAATTACTTACGGAGAAATCCGAATTTGAATTTATTAGGTTTTGTCTTCTTTTTTTTTGTGTGTGTGTTTGTTTGCACTTTGTGAAGCATATAATCACCCAATAAAATAAAGTCATTTCATTTCGCAGATCTAACAATAAAGGAAGAAATAAAGCGAATACGACAAAAAAAAGCCAAAAACAAAAAGGAACAGCTTTGCATAAAGTTATTTTTACCTAATCCTGTTACCTAAATACTTTCTCTTTTTTTTTTTTATAGATGCCGTCATTATTTGTTGGTCCCACCGGCAACGCCGACACCGCCTTTGCGCACTACGTGAAATCTCTCCTCAACACTCGGGACGCGTCTCTTTCGCCTGCGGTGCGCGCCTCCCCTCTCTACGGCGCCATTCTTCGTCATAATCATTCCATTCAACAAATAAACGAAAGTCAACCACGTGAAAGCGTCCCGTCTCGTCCGGTACGGGAAGCATCAAACGGCCCAATAGTGCCGTTGGCGCTCACCCGACGCGGCGTTGGACCGCGCGATCCGCTCTTGCAACGCAAACTAAAGAAACAACAACGACAAGAAAAGGAACAGGAAAAGGACGCCGTGGACTCAACGGATGCGGATCGTTTGTCACAGCATTGGAGCCGTCGTGCGCTGCAGGAGATGACCTCAACGGGTTGGGAGGTCTTTCGTGCACAAGTCGGCATTCAAATCGAAGTCGTTTCCCGCCGTTCCTCTTCCCCTTCGTTGAGTGTCCCATCGACACGGTTTGGATCGGACGTGACGCGTCCGGCTCGGTGTTGGGAGGAGGCGCAACTCCCCCTCTCCATCGGAACCATTGTGTCCCGTCGCTTTCCCATTCCGTCTCCGATCCAATCGCAGTGCGTGCCGCTCGCGTTGGCGGTTGTGGAATCGACGCCGAGTGGACGTGTGGATGTTTTGGGTGTGGCCGAAACGGGGAGTGGCAAAACAGCCGCCTACCTCATCCCCGCCCTTTCCCACATTCTCCTGCACTGTCCGCGTCTCTTACATAACGCGGAGCTCATCTCGCATGGACCCTTCGCGCTCGTTGTGGTCCCGACCCGCGAATTGGCGGAACAGGTCGCGCGTGAGGCAAACGCCCTCATTGGCGGTGTCATAAATGAGGAGGAAATGCGCCAACTCGAGGCGGCGGAGTGCGCCGGGGATTTGACAACAGGAAATGGGAACGAAAGGCGTAATGTGTTGCGCGAATTGCGTGTCGTAAAGGTTGTCGGGGGTGAGCAGATGGAGGCACAGTATGAATCCCTCGCGAAGGGCGCGCATTTGGTGATTGGCACACTTGGCCAACTCGACGCTCTCCTGCAGCAGCGTTTGCTCGCGCTAGGCAACACCAAATTCGTCGTCCTGGATGAGGCGGACCGAATGATTGAAGAGCATCAAACGGAAACGCTTGTTGCCGTCCTGGAGCGTTGTCCATTGCCGCGGCAGACGTTAATGTTCACCGCCACGCTGAGCGCGGCGTGTGAGGAGGTCGCGCTCAAATACTTTTCACCGGTCGGGTTTGTAACGGTGCGCGTTCCGCCCCGCTGCGCCGGCATCACACAGGTATTAGAGCTCATCCCAAGCGACACGGCGCGCCACGCATCAAATGCGGAGTCCAATACATCCCATCGCCGTCAAAACCATCCCCTCATTCACCCCATCAAGTTTGCACGACTTGTGAATTATCTCGTCTACGCCACGCCCCCCGTCGTGGTGTTTGCGAATGAAAAGCGCACCTGCGATGCCTTACAGGATGAGCTCCGTGCCGAGGCGGAGCATCTCGCCGGTTTGTCGGACTCCTTCTCCCTCACCGCGTTGGTTGGCGAGTGCCCCCAGGTGCTGCAGTCGCTGCGTCGACCTGTTGGTGGATTGAACGGGTTGCGCTCCACTGCTCTCGTACACTCGGAGTTGTCCCAATCGGAGCGGCGTCGACTTGTGGAGCTCTTTCATAAAGGAGAACGGCGTGTGCTCATCACGACGGACCTCCTCGCGCGCGGGTTGGATGTGCCGAATGTCTCTCTTGTGTTAAATTACGATATGCCCCGCCCCGTGCATGACGGTGGGCACCACACCAACCAAAATGGCGGCGGCAACGAAGAGGCGGTGCAAAAGTATATTCACCGCATTGGTCGAACGGGCCGTGCGGGTGCGACAGGGGTGGCGGTGTCATTTATTTCTCTTTCCTCATCGCTTATTCGTCGCGCCCAGCAACACGTAACGCGCCGCATTCACAAGGAGGCGGAGGACACCCAAAAACCCATTTCCTTCGCGACCACCTCTGCAAAGGCGATGGCATCGGCCGCGGATCGCCGTGCGTTGACGGACGCGAAGGGAAATGGAACGGGACGCGCCGCGAATGACGCCTTTCTGCTGCATGAGGACAGCGCGAGTGAGGGGGACGAGGCGCGCAGCAGTGACGACGCGAGTGAGCGGGAAAAGGAGTCCCCCACACGCAGTCATGGAACGGGAAACGGGAGAGGAGCGGAACCGCCACGTGTGCGGGCGCGAGTGGAGTCCACTGTGCCTTTTCCCAGTGATGAATCCATTTTGTCATCGCTCTGGGCCTTTCTTGTGCGTTGCGCGGAGGCTGCGGGGAGTGGGGCGGAAGGAATTCGGCAGCAGCGGTGTCCACAGCTGCAAGTCCCGCCGGCGCTTGCGGCACTTATGGTCGCCTTTACCCAACGCTCCCCGCATGGCTCCATCACACAGTAGCTGAGGGACGGGCAACACACCATCTGTTGTTGTGGTTGCTGTCCTTGTGGGGGTGTTTGGTGATGACCCCGTGTGCTTTTTGCATGGATTTTTAGCTTTTGTTTCTGCTCGCTGTTTATCATTTTTATTGTTGTTGGTGTTGTGTTTTTCCATTGAAGAAGAAACAAGAAAAAGAGGAAAGTGTTTTTTTATGTTTTTATTTATTTATTTGCTTGTTTTCCAAACAACTATTATTTTCTATTTTATTGTTGTTGTTGTTTTTTTATGTCTCTCTCTCTCTCTTTTTTTTTTCCACTCTTATGTGCGTCTGTGTTATGTGTTGCACCCAATAATTGCAATAAACAAGCCACAAAAGAAAAGAAGGAATAGCATTGATACCCATAAAATAGCTTCCAACGTATACTGCGGACATTCAAAGTAGGGAGGTGGAATTACCGAGACGATTTCATAGCGTACACACACCTCACACCTGCTTGCAAACAGTAAAGTGAAGTAGGGGGGGCGAACATACATTTTTAATTTACCTTTTTTTTTTTGTGAGTCAGCGTATTCAAGGAGAAGACTAAGAAGATTCGAGCAAGCCGCGTAATGCAGCGAAGCGACACCCTTGATGAGCGTGTGGACTCTCTTCTTCGTCAAGTTTCAAAGAGTGCGGAGCGGCGCGATGGGATTCTCGAAAGTGTCTCCAAAACCGTTTCCGACACGGGAAGCCTTAGTGCCTGCATGGAGGAGGTGCGCACCGTCTCGCGGCGTATGATGCCGTCCTTCGTGGACAGCAGTGCCGGACTCGCCAAGACGATTGCGGTCAGCGCGTCCCTCGCGGAGCGGAGTTCGCGTCGGGTGAAACGCCTCGACATTCTCCTCCGCCGCGTGCGGGAGGCAAAGGTGATCGCCGACTCCTTGAAAGAGATGCGAGGAACAGTAAACAGGGTCAGCGAGATTGTCGAGGGGGGCGACTTGGAGACGGCGGTGCAGCTTATTCGGTCGTTTGAGTCGGCGCGCGCCAACTTGGGTCCGCGCGGGGAGTCCATCACGGCGACGCCAATGAAACCGAACGCGCCACGCAGCAACTTGACTTCTCCAAATCATCACAGTAGTACCGACCCGAGCCACGCGGATGGGATCGAGCAGGACGTTGCGCTCGGAGAGGTGTCAGGCAGTCCAGCCGCATCGGCGGAGGGTGTCATAACCGCGGCGAGGGAGTCGGCGCGGGAGAAACTCCTCGAGAAGTTTCGTGCCGCCGCAAAGGCGAATGACAAACTCACCATTATGAGCTCCACACGATTGCTTGCTCAGCTTGGGTTTCATGAGGAGGGGTGTGGGCTCTACTGCACGTGGATGTGTGAACACACGATTGCCGCGCTGAGCAAGATTGTCGATCGCGAGCTGCGCAAGATGGATGATCCCACAGAGGCGGGAATGAGTCACCTCGCGCTCGTTTCAACCGCGCTGGATGTGGTGGTGGCGGCGTTTGAGGGGGAGGAGGAATTCGCGCGTGAAACGTTTGGTGACGCGGGTCCACTTAAACTTTTGACCGAATTGCATAGCAAGTCCACAAGTCAGTGTGTGCCCGTCATGAAGGATTTCTTAAAGAAGCGACAGGAGGTCCTTGGCGTCACGTCGGCATCGGAGTCGACGGGGCGGTCGAGCAGTCCTGTGCGAAATACGGAACATGGTGCAGCGGAAAAAACAGCAGCTGCTGATCCTCGACGGACAGATCAAATTCTGGAGGAGATGTCACACCTTGTCTCATGCTGTCACCTTTACTGGGCCTTTGCGCAGTCGAAGCAGCATGAGTACACACATGGCGATAATAAAGATAGAGAAAAGGAACAGCAACATGGTGCACAGACAGCTGATTCCCTCTGGTCGTCACGGGACAATCCGTTAATGAATACCGTACAGGACATCCTTGCCGTGTTTGTTCCAGTGCAAAAGCGTTACTTCAACGCCGCCTTTGATCAAGCCTTACGACTACAAATGGAGGCGCTTCAACCCCGCGCCTCTCATCTCGCGACGGCCACACGAACTCCGGCCGGTGTGGCTTCCAGCAGTGGCCGAGGCACAGGAGGTCATCCGTCCAATCAACCCCAACCCCAACAGAATTGGCGAGGCACCACAAATGCACCAGCCGTGGCTGGAGTGACACTGGATGGCAATCCGGCGTCTCCTAGTAATAAGGCAGCGGCGACATTTATGACCGGTCTCGCCGCTATTTACGCGTCCACAACGGGCGGTGTCGTTTCCACTGCAAGTCATCCCACCGACGCGGTCGGGGTGGAGGGGTGTGACTGCGCCATTACACTCCCCGATGACGTCTTTTTCTTTCTTCGCATCGCCCTTCATCGGGCGGTGAACACGAAGTCCACCCAAATCGTCTCTGCCGTCTTTATGGCTTGTGTGGAACTCGTACAGACTCGCATGATCCCCGTTATGCAGCGTTACGCCTCCCCAGGACACAGAAACACGGCGTCCGGTACAACCCACTCTCTCACGCATTCCGCACAGCCCATGGAGTTTAGCGCGGAAACCCTCACTCCCCGCGCGCTGCGTTGGATAAGCGCGACGCAGTGCACTGCCACCTACGCGAGCAAACTTGGTGATGAATTGCGGCAGTTGGCGCGCGCCAACTTCACTGGTCGTGACATTGTTCGCTTTGTAGAACAGGCGGAGGACATGAACGTACTCACCCGTGACCTGCGAACCGCGCTAGAGCGCTGGCTTGGCACTGTGGCAACGTTTTGTTACAAACAACTCGCCCCGCACTTTGAGCGCTTTGCGGCCCTCTCGTACAATCTTACAGAGGAGATGTTTTATCACTATGAGTTGAGTGATCCATGGGTGCAGGCTGCTGTGGCGGAGGCGGAGGTCATGCTGCATGCGATCAACGAACACTTAGATCCCTCCTCCTTCGACATCGTCCTCCTCGCTCTGGTGCGGCGTGTCGTGCAGAGCATGTGGAAGTCCCTCACGCAAAAGATGTTTAGCGCGTTTGGGGCGCTGCAAGTGGATCGCGATGTGCGCACACTGCGCGCCTTCTTTCTCGGTCGCGCGCATGAGGTGCCGCTGCGGGAGCACTTTCAATCCATCGCAAGCGCCGCCTCACTTCTTCTCCTGGATAACCCAAGGGACGCGGAACACGAGCGCGCCGAGGGGCTCTCAGCGGATGAGAAGCGACGCATCCTCTCATGCCGTGTGGATTTTAAACGGGAGGAGATTGCACGATTGAGACTGTAATAGTAATGATACGGAGAGAGAATAAAAAATTCGAAAAAAGGAGAAGGGAAAAAAAAAAAAACCTCCCGCCTCTTCTTGAATGAGGCAGTAGGAGGAGGAGGAGAAGAAGAAAGAAGGAAATGAAGAGCACACGCAAACTCAGCAATACGAAAGGAAGAGTTAAAAAGAGGGATCTGTTGATTGTGCGTTGAGGCAAAGATGCTTGGAAAACTAGAAAGAAGGATAAAAAAAAAAGAACAAACTTACATTGATATTCTTGTTTATTTTTTTTTATTTTTTATTTAATTGTTTTCCCAACTAGAAGTGTGTGTCTGCGTTTTGGCCTCACTGTTTGTTTATGCGTGTCTGAGAGGGAGATATTTTGTTGGGTTGTATGTTTTGGCATGACGATCAGTAAGAAAGAAGGAGAGAGAGAGAGAGAGAAGAATAAGCAGAGTGATGCATGATGACTGTGCTTTTAATCAAAAATGGAAGGGAATGCATAGCATCACAGGTTTCGTATGGGATGATGCCTCTGAGCTTTGACCAACTTTTATTTCCGTTTTTTTGTGCGTTGTGTATCTGATCATTTTGCTTTGAGGTTGTACACATGCTTTTCTCCCCTCTTTTGTTGTTGTTTTCGGTAACCCACGAATTTGCTGGCACACCTTCCGCTGCATATACATGTCTGTATCATTCATAACTCATAGTATTTTTGCTGGTAAATTGGAGTGGTGTTGCCTTCCTTCCATTTCCCGCATTTTCTCCCTCGCATGTCGTTCAGCCGTGGCCGAATGACTGGCGGGTATGGCCACACGTCCCGCCGTCCGCGTTCACCGAGTCCGGAGTACCGCTCCTTTCACCGCGACCGCAGTCCGCCTTTTCGCCGCCGCCGCCTTCCAGAGTTGCCGTATCGCATTCCCACCGCCGCCCCGCGCCTTCCCGTCCCGCCGGATCTCCCTCTGGATGCGACAGTGCTTCTCGACCTCATCGCCTTCTTCGTCGCGCAGGGCGGGCCAACCACGGAGGAGGAAATCATGAAGCGCGAGGAGAATAACCCGCACTTTGCCTTTCTCCACGCCCCATGGCGGGACCCCATGCAGGTGTACTACAGATGGCGGCTCTACTCGCTGCTGCAGGGCGACACGCTTCTCAAGTGGCGCACCGAGCCGTTTCAAGTGGTGCGGGGGAGTGAGGCGTACGTGTGGATTCCGCCCCCCGCCATCGCGAGCGGTCCGGAGTGTCTCCTCGAACTCTTCGCCCCACAAACGCGCGAAGCGCGTGTGGGTTTGGCGGAGGAGCGGTGTGTGCCGACGGCGTCGTGGTTGTCGCGGGTGTCGGTGTCGGAGGGAATGTTTTTCGTGACCCTCGAGAAGGATGCCGCTGTCGAGTGGCAGCGACTGCTTGACATGGATGACCACATCGCACAATGCAATAGCCAACAAGCACAACAGCAACCACACCCGGGAGATGCGGAAGAAAGGTTAGAAGAACGGGTGCACGCGGCCTCTGCGGTGTGGTTGGGTGCGGAGCGTGTGTCGCAGCGAATGGTGTTTACGATTGAACATCAACACGCGGCCCTTCACGTCATGAGCCTTTTGCTGGATGAGATGGTGTCTTTAGCGCGTCAAGCGGCGCGGTTGACGCATGAGAATCCCACAAACACGGAAAATCCAACGAGTGCGATGGATAAAGCCTTTGAGGCGGCGCTGCGCTGCGTCAAGTGTCTTTCACTGCTCTTCACGTTGAATGATATTGGCCGAAACGCCGCATCTGTGCCGCTTACAGAGGATCAGATCTCTATCATGGCGCAAGCTGTGGACGAGGCGGGTGGTTTAGGGATGTCCCCATCCGGCGGTGGCGGCGGAGGATTGGGCAACACCACAACTTCGGCACGAACAGCTACGCCTGCATCGAGTGAGGGGGCATCGTTACTTTCCATTTCCGTTCCTCCAAGTGGGCCTTCAGCAACGGCGACCATGGCATCCTCCATAGCAGCCACAACAACGACCACAACCACAGCAACGATGGCGTCTGGACGATTGCTAAGCCGTGCGATTGAGAAGATCATACCAACTCTTGTAGAAGCGGCACTTATTATTGCGCTTTGCACAGCTCAACAGTACGGTGCGCTTCAGGTCGATAACGCCCGTGACACGGACCGCAGTTCCGCCAAACCGCCTGGCGCGGAGGAAACGGAAGGGATTCTTCCCCTTGACATTGATCAGGCCGCGTATGTACATGTGCAGACTAAAGTAGCGGTGAACCACAACACCCCTTCTGCCACAGCGCTGCGCAAGGAGGATAGGGATGCGGTGTGTATGATTGCCATGCTGCTCATATCATGGCTGAAGCAACTGTGTACCTCTTGGGCAGACAATGATGTTATTGGTAATCGGTGCTGGGGGACATTAATAACAAAGTACGCATTTCTTTTCTCGCAGCCGATTGAAACAACCTAGAGTGTGAATTTCCAGTCCTGTTGTGAATGATATTTTGTAGCGATTCATGCCTCTACGTGTATTTAAACAAGGATTCATGCTTTCTTACAGTCATACGGTAGACGAGGAGACGATATTGGAGAGAAGGAATCAAATAAAGGTGTTTTTTTCTTTTTTTTTTTTGGAAAAAAAAAAAAGAAGATGAAAGAAGAAATCACTCCTTGGGGGACTTTATTTTGAAACATGACACCAGCTAAATGAAAACTTTTGCTTTTCCTTTTCTCCCTTTCTTTTTCACGCAAAGGAGAAATGAAAAATGAAATCCATTCTGAGGAAATCGTATTTGGAACAAGTTACTGGTCAACAAAAAAGAGAAAAAAAATAAAAAGTAAAAATTCTGACCACATGGATATTTAAAAGAAAAAAGTAAAGAGCGCTATTTTATTATTATTATTATTATCAATTGTGTCTTTTTTTTTTTTGCTTTTCATTTTACATCCGTTTTTTTTTTTTTTCTTGTGAAATTTTTTTTCCTCTTTGCTTATGTTTTTATTTTACAGGAAAAGTTGTAAGAGTCAAGCGCGTCTCGCTTTTCTTCCCTTTTTAAAAGTCTCACCTGTGCATCAACATAAACAAACCACACGACAACATTGAAAACGTCCACAATAAAAGACGAAAGCTCAACACCAAAAAAAAAAGAAAATAGGAATCGTCGGAAAAAAGAAAAAAAGGAAGCATCAACCAAAAAGGAGGGAACATCGCGTAACCCCCCTTTCTTTATTTTATTTATTTATTTATTGAACGAGTCTTGTAGCGTATCGTGTGAATGGAATCGAGCCAACTCAGCACTCGGGTGCAGCACGTTCTGCATGAGGGCCGTCCCCCATCCCGAGGCCGCCACAGCATTAACCGCCTCGCCCCAGACGCCCGCACCGCCCCCCCGCGCACGGCGAGTCCCCCGCGTTTCCGCCGCTCCGCCCGACGAAGCGCCACACCCGCGTTAGCCAACTCCTCCCGCGAGGAGGGAACGGGGACGAGTGCGGTCTTCACCCCTCTCGCCCCCAACACCCCCGCCACCCCTAAACGGGGCGGGCAGCCGCCGGAGAGCTCGACGCACGCGGAGGCGGAGGCGCGGAGCGGGAAAGGGCGTCCCGTTGTGGTCGCGCCGCTTTGTGTGACGGAACTCGACACCTCCCCACACGCGGCGCCGCCCCACGCCGCCCCGACGGACGCGTCCATTCCGACGACGAGAGAAACGTTGCGGTCCACACCGAGTCGCCAACCTCCGCCGCGTCCGTCGAGTCCCCCCGTCGCGTCTCTTCCCCGAACGGAGGAGCCGTTTCTTTCGATTCGCGCCGCGCGGGATTGGCTCGCGCGCAGCGAGTCGAGCCGCCACGCCACCCCGCATGTCCCAACACGTGAAGAAAAGGAAACGGGCGGAGGGGACGGAGTGCGCGCGCGCGGAGTGCTGTTGGCGCCGCCCGTTGCGTGGACGCGCGACGAGGAAAGTTACAGTCCGAACCCAAACGAAAACGACAATCGCCCCGTCCGGAATGCCTCGGCAGAAGACGCGCCGTCCATGTTTGGCTGCGCTCTCCGAGTGTCGACGCCCCCGCCCCTTGCCGTTCCATCGAACGGGGCGGTGACCATTCACGTGGTCACCTCAGAAGGCGACGTGGGCGATGGGGGACCGCTCGTTGTGCGCGTCTTTGTGCCGCGCGAGGCGTTCGACACGGCGACGGTGCGGCACATAAAGGCGGAGGTCGAGCGGCGCGTGGGAGTGCCGATGGGGAGACAACAACTCCTCGCCGACGGGGTCGCACTCCACGATGATGTGCCGATTGCCTTCCTCGACCCCACCACCGTCCTCTTCATGGACACCCGCGAACATGCGACAAGAGTACTTGCAGACAATGGTCGCCTTGAGCCAAGAGTGGTTGCAGACAATGGTCGCCTTGAGCCAAGAGTGGTTG
>JASANV010001548.1:0-109119 GCA_030849715.1 Trypanosoma mega | reverse complement strand
AGACAATGGTCGCCTTGATCCAAGAGTGGCTGCAGACAATGGTCGCCTTGAGCCAAGAGTGGCTGCAGACAATGGTCGCCTTGAGCCAAGAGTGGTTGTAGACAATGGTCGCCTTGATCCAAGAGTGGCTGCAGACAATGGTCGCCTTGAGCCAAGAGTGGCTGCAGACAATGGTCGCCTTGAGCCAAGAGTGGTTGTAGACAATGGTCGCCTTGATCCAAGAGTGGCTGCAGACAATGGTCGCCTTGATCCAAGAGTGGCTGCAGACAATGGTCGTTTGGAGATGGAGCCATTGACAGAGCCGATGGTGCGTGCTGCCGCCTCGTTGCCGCGCGCCGCCTCGGAGGAATTGTTGCAACGCCTGGAGCGTTTGGAGCGTCTTCTGCTTGCGCCAGAAAAGGGTCGCCCCGCCGTTCGCGCCGAGGAACGAACGGATGTGTCGCTCTCCTCCTCGAGCCCGCGCTCCGTCTCGATGCACACGGACGCCGACAGACCGCGTCGCCCTCCGCCAACCTCTGCACCAAGCGACGACGAAATCGACGGGGCGGCGTTGCCATCATTTGGTGTGGAAAAGGTGAAAATGCAGTTTAGAAGAGAACGGCGAATGAGTCCGCCAACGGACGGCGCGCATTGGACTTCATGGCGCGAGGAATTGTCGCGGCGCGTGTCGGAATTGCCTCCGCCGGGCATGCCGGACGAAAGGGAGGTGTTGGAGGACGCCATGTTGCGGGCACAACAACAAATGGATCTCCTCTCTTGGCTTTGCCGTCGCGCACAGCATACAACGAAGGTGTCGCCGCCTTTGAACAGCCCAGACACTACAATTTTGAGGCAACACTACTACTAGCCATGAGCGTTCTCATTTGTGAAGAAAATGCTCCCCATTAAAGATCTTGTAGGTACTCTTCGTCTTATTGTGTCCTCCTTTGTTTTAGATTTTTTTGGTTGTCTCATTTTTTTTTTGTTGTTGTTGTGTGTTTATTATGTACCGTTCGTTCAAATAGGAGTTATATATATATGCAGTTTTTTATATCGAAAAAACAAACAAACGAACGAAGGTGTCTTGTTTCGTGCAAAAAGAAGGGTAATAATAAAGATTCATGTTAGACAAAGGGCGATAAAAAAGAAAAAAAATGAAAGATAAGACACAATATGAAAGCGACCACGCGCACAAAATCAGCCTTTTTGTTTTTGTTTTTGTGCCATCCAGAAAATTACGTTATATATGCATATATATATATATATATATATATATATATATATATTATCTGAAGTGCTTAAGGAAGGCACAGTGAAGCAAAAGAAGGAGAAAACGTAACGCAGAGTGACGCCCCTATTGTGTCTTTTTTCTCTTCCTCCTTGAGGACGTGTCGTGTAATAATCGCTGTTTGCAGAAATAGTATTTTCTTTTTCGAATCCCTCTGCTGTACTGTCAAATAATACATACGCAAGAAACAATTGGGCCTTCAATCTAATTGTATGAGTATTTTCACTTTTATTGTATCTTACAATCAACCTTTTTTTTTTCTGTCATTGTCGTTTGATTACTAAACATATTTTTTTCCCGTTCTTTGTGGTGTTTGAAAGCGTTTTTTGCATACATAAATATATTTGTATACATATATCAGTTTTTTTTATTTTCTTTTTTTATTTTTCTTCATGCATAGTGAATCATATTGCGAACATTAACTAAACAATATTAAGGTTTATTGTTCTTTTTGTTGTCTTTTACCGTTAGTTAAGGCAAGTCTTTTCGTAGTCTTCACATAAATAGGAGTATACTATCGAACTTGCTCAGTATTTTTTTGTATTATTTTCGTTTTGTTAGGTCCCATTTACATTCGAGCACGTGCATACTTATCTGGATTTGTTTAAGGTACTTTTTTTTATTTTAAGGAGCATTTTTTTTCTTTTCTCTGTATAGGCTTTCAACAATTTTTGTGTCTACTCCTTTTCTAATTTCCGTTTTTTCTGTTCAACGTACATTTACTCTTTTCGCTTAATATTCAGTTACAAACAAGTTCGAAAGAAAAAAAAAAATCGTTTTTAATTGGCATAGCTTTACGTGTTTTACATTACCATTTATCATCCCAATCTGACGAAACAAACAAACAACAATAACAACAACACACACACAAAAAAAAGAAGAGCATAGGCAAACGATTGGTGCAGTCAACACTTTATACGCTGTCAAACAAAACATCAATCAAGTATTGTACACATTCTCCAACCACACCATCATGATAGCACCCGCCGAAAATGAGACCATCCATGCCTTACGACACGGTCCTCTCCCTTCGATTTCCTCCTCCTCTGCTGGGGCGGAAAACAGTCATGCGCGACGAGGGATTCGGCAAGTGGGAACGGAAAATCCCTCTCTGTCCATTCCCGACGCGTCGCTTCTCGAGATGGACGCCCGAACAGCACCGAGAAAATTGAAATTCGCGGCAGCCATTGGGTACGGCCTGATGTCCATCACTATTATGATGTTATCCAAATTAATTCTAACGGAGTTTGACTTTCGTTGCTTTATTTTTGTAGGATTTCTGCAGTACTTGGCGACGGCAGTTGTGACATACGCTCGAGCACGAATGAATGGCATACGTTTTCCGTTACGTGATGCCTTTCGCGTTTTGTTTGTTGATCTTTTCCCACTTCCTATGGTGTTTTTGTTTAATACGCTTAGTGGACTTGGGGCAACGCAATCTCTCAACATGCCCCTCTTTGTTTTGATGCGACGATTATCAATTGTTATGACACTTGTCGGAGAAGCGACATATCTGCGTTACAGGCATCATTGGGAAGTGTACTGCGCTGTTGGGCTTATGATTTTTGGTGCTCTTGTGGCCTCACAGTTTGATGCAGCCATTCCCTTTAGCGGAGTCGTTTTTGTTTTGGTAAATGATGTCTGTACGGCAATGAATGGTGTGCTGACGCGCTGGAAACTCGACAAGAAAACGATGAGCTCGGAAGCTATTATGTTTTACATAAATGTCTTTGCCGCCTGCTGCTCTGGTTTTTTGATATTGTGCGGTGCTCGTGAGGAGTTGTTTCAAATTGTGGACTTCGCTGGTTGGAGTTTTTCTTTTGTAGTGCTTTTAAGTCTCAATGCTCTCTCCGGATTTGGCATAAATTACCTTTTATATCTTTGCATGAAACTCAACTCCCCTCTTACGGTCTCCATGATCGGGGCTGGCAAAAACGTCATCACGTCCTATGCAGGAATGATATTTCGTGATTACTCTTTTACATCTTCATCTTTTATAGGAATAAATTTATCTGTCCTGGGTTGCGCATTATACAGCCACAGGGAGATTGTGCGTATTTTAGGGAGGCAAGATGCGGAGGAACGGCAAAAGAGTCTCGCTAAAAAAGAGGACCCTCATGAGGTGTGTTGATTGGTGTGATGCGGTTCAAAACCACAGAAGCCAGCGACAGGCCAAGACGAAACAAGAGCAACAACTAACCAAGCAAGCAAAAAAGTTACATGAAACGAAGGAGAAGAATAGGAAGAAAAATACAGAAATGTTCTGAGATGCAAACGAGGAGTACTAAAAAAGGCACACACACAAAAAAAAAAAAAAAGAAAACGTCTTTTGGATGTAATGAAAGGGTAATCACTTGTGTGCATTTACGTGTACCGAAGGGAGCGAATAAACAGGAGAATGAAAAAGCAGGTCAAACAAACAAAAAAAGCAGTCAAAATGAATACGGTGTTGTGTCGTTTAGAGAACTTTTAGAGTTCTTGTTTTGGTAGGTGTTTTTTTTTTTTTTTGTATTGCTTTTTAAACTTTTTTGTTTCTGCACATTATATTCGCTTCGTGATTAGTGTCTTTACAGAAACCTTTTTTTTTTTTTTTTGCTTTCCGCTTTATACTAAATGAAAAAAGACTTCGTTGCGATACAGAGAGTATACTCCTTACAAGGATGATGCTACCTCGCAGGGATTTTTCCGAATTATGAGAGGTGCAAGTAAAAGAAGAAGAGAATACAAAAATCGAAAATACATTTTTCTATACATATGTATACATAGGTGACATAGTACAGACTAGTATGCAAAGACACATGTATGTGGTCAACTTGCGAGAAGAGAGATCGGTGATTTGTTCTGTGCCTTTTTTGCTGTGTTTTACGTGAAATAAGTTTTTCAAATCCTCTATTTTGCTTTTTGCGGGTCTTATGATCCGCTTGTAGTATTGTGGATGTTTTTCTTATTATTACTATGCGAAAGTAAGGCATCTTAAAACAAATATACTTTCAGTTTGTCAATTTTTTCACTCCGTTCGGCTCCCAACCTGCTATCATGGGGTATGGGAGAGAGAGATTGGGGCATCATCTGTTCGCAACCTGACCTTTTTTAAAATTATCTTGCGTCGTCTAGCTGTTTTGCGTTTTCTTGCGCAATTTTTTCTGTAGTTGAAATATGTGTCGTGCCATACAGTATACCACATGTTTGTGGTCGCTTTGGTGAAGATGTAGATTTATATATTTGAATGCATCTTGCTTTTCTTTATTTTTGTGTTTGCATTTCATGCTATCTTTTGATTTCCTTTTTTTTTTTTTTTGTTGTGTGTGTGTCCCCCTCAATTCAGAACGAAAAAAATTTTTTTTTTTAAAGTACAGGGTTCATTTTTGTGTTCATTTTTTTTTCTCGTTTTTGGCTTTGTTCTTGGGCTTTGCTAGATTGGTGCTGAGAGTTATTAATATTGTTATTCTCTCTTTTTAATTTCCTACCGAAAAACCTTTTTCGGCTCCTTTAATAGCTTCAAAATAAGATTATTTTTTTTTATCTCGAAACGCGGTTTTTACCCTCAAACAACCAACAATTCTGTATCCTCATCCTTCAGCAAACAAATGACAAGCAATTCCGGAGAAGAATGGAGAGCACAGCTTCAACGCCGATTAATGGAATTGGAACGTGAAGAGGAGATATCTCGACGTGTCATCATCAATGCGAGAGTGGATGCAATGAATGAAGTCGTATTGCAGAGAAATATGGATTATCAAGAGATATTAAGGAGTGCAATGAGTCGCTACCAGCGCAACGTGAGGCCAACGGAACAGCAAAATCATGCTGAGAATGAGAGTGTGTATCGCAAAATAGGGTCTTCTGTGTTTAATAAAACTGTGGACTTTGCACTGGATATGGCTTTTGAATTTTTACGGGGCAAATTCTCAGGCCAACAACCTCGGTCAACTACACAGACAGTGGAAACGAAACCCCCACCATCACAACCACCATCACAACCACCATCACACCCACCATTACCCCCACCATCACCCCCACGAAAACCGCCCCCCCGAAAACCGCCCTCCCGAAAACCGCCCTCGAGTTCAAGCTCTTCCTCATTTGATGCTTCTGACCTGCCTTGGCTACAAAATCTATTGAGACCAACCAATATGCCTTTTGATTTCCCTCGGCCTACGAATGAGTTCACGACCTTAACTGATTCAATGAATTTGTATAAAATTTTATATGAAAACAATGATCTCCCTTTTTCACGTAAGTGAAAGCTGTGGCTCATATATATATATATATATATGAATATGTATGTGTGTATTATTATTAACAAAATGAACGAATATTTAACGCGGCCTCACCTCACAAAAACTGTAGCATGTCAGAGGGCGACTAGCAGTTTTTTCAATGGATGAATTTCTCGAGGATTGGACGGCTATAAGATCTGATTCAGCAAACGCAACACATGTGTAAACTGATTCTGCGGAAACACTAAACGATCGAGTGAGGAGTACGAAAAAAAAAAATGCTTGAACTGAGCGAATGTCAATTTTTTAATTTACTTTACTGCCCCAAATATATATATATATATATATATATATATTGTAAAGGTGAGAAAAGAAATATATTTTCACCAAAAAAAAATTTTCAAAACAAAAAAATAAAATAAAATTAAAATCTAAACAATAGAAAAAAATATTCGAAAAATCAAAAAATAACTGAATCAAAATTACACAAAACGTATTAGTTGGACCTGCAACGTTGCTTTAAAAGTGTCGACACTGGACGTCTTCTGCGCGACTTCGCTTTGCATTGCGTTGCATTCCTTTGACGCCAAACGCTATGCGGCCAGACACTCTGGCGCGCACATGCAGGGCGGGAAGGTGATAGCGGACAGAGGCAAACGTCTTTTTGCTGCGCTTTGAGGTTTCCTTGCGGGCGCAAGGGCGAATTCCAATGAAAATGCTTTCAAATTTTTTTGTTCTTTGTTTCTGAAACTATTAAATGTCTTGCTACAGTGGAGCCGCGCAGCGAGGGTACCACACCTCTGCTGCAACGCCCACGCTTCATTTATGCTCATTCTTGGTATAAATTTACATTTTGCTTTTTTTTTTTTTTCTCCCTTGTCTTGTCTTGTCTTGCTTAGCTCCGGCTATGAATGGTACTATTTGCGCAAGCGAAACGCTGCGGAAAGCGCATTCACTGGTATTTAATGTTCTTTTTTTTTTTTTTTGCTTTGTTTTTACTTCTTTTCCCATTTCGAGGGGATGCTCTTAATTGTGTTGTACTCTTCTTTTGTCGTGTTCGAGTGTTGCACTCGTTTACTGCGCTTCGTGTCGTTGCTATACTTTATGCGGGCAAATTTTTTTTTTTTTTACTTTCTTTTTTTTCATGGGTTTTTATGTTTATTTTTATGGTAATAGAGTTTTTGTTGTTGTTGTTGAAGGTTTTTTATTTTATTTTTTTACGGTATGCAATGATCCAAAACAAATTTTTTTAATGCTATTGTTTTTAGTCGATTCGTATGATTATTAGCATTTTTGTTTTCGTGATCACTTTTTTTATTGATTTTACTTTTATTTATGTTGTTTTTTCTTTTGATATTGATTAGTTTGCGTGTTAGGGTGTCTTTTTTTTTTCTGTTTTGGATGTGAGTTTTGGGGATTTTTTTTTTTTTTTCTGTGTATGTGATATCATTTTGCACCATTTTTTTTTTCTTTTTTTTTTTTTCTTCTCTTTTTTTTTTTTTCTGACTCGTAGTGAAATTTAGTGCAGACGAATAAGAATCTTTTTTTTTTCGCCATTTGGTGATTTTACGTTAATAGAGGTACCAGTTGAGTACATAGAGGCTAAGTCGCTGTGGTTGTCTAAATATATATATATATATATATTGAGAGAATTGTACTTTTTTTTTGATCTTTTCTTTTTTTTTTTTTTAGAATGAACAAAGGGGAGGGGATTCGCATTTTTCTTCGTATTCGTCCCACGGCGAGAGGGCTGCCGCGTCCTCTTTACAGTAGCAATAATGACGCAGCGAGTACTGCGGGAACTTCAAGTAATTATGATGTAGACCATACATTTGATAAATCGGTTGTCCATTTTCACGTGGACCGTCGTGCGGAGAATGATGTCGTTAATAATGCTCTCGAGGATTATCGCTTCAAATTTCGTCGTGTTTTTGAGCCGAATTCTAATCAAGAAGAGATTTTTAATATTGTGGCTAAAGATTGCGTTCTTTCTGCACTGGATGGGTATAACAGTACCATTTTTGCCTATGGTCAAACTGGAAGTGGTAAAACGTATAGTATTACAGGTGGTACGGAGAGCTATAATGATCGCGGTATCATACCACGCACTATTGGTCTCATTTATGATGAAGTAGCCCGTCGACGTGATGTGGCGTGGACTATTTCTATTTCCTATTTACAAATATACAATGACAAGGGACAAGACCTGCTTAATCACGGCAAAGATGCACGAAAACTGGAAGATTTACCCCTTGTTACTGTTCACGAAAATGAGGACGATGTTATTCTGCGAGGTCTAGAGCAGCACGGTGCACCTAGTACACAGGAGGCTCTCAACCTTCTCTTTCTTGGCGACACCAATCGACTGTACTGCGAAACACCCATGAACAAGACTTCCTCACGCTCGCATTGTGTTTTTACTATACATATAGAAGCCCGTGTACATGGTTCATCAGTTGTGAGGCGATCTAAATTGCATCTTGTCGACCTTGCCGGTAGTGAACGTGTTGCCAAGACAGGTGTGAGTGGGACCATTCTCACGGAGGCTAAACACATTAATCTTTCTTTGCATTATCTTGAGCAGGTTATAATGGCCCTCGGCGAGCAGGCGAGTGGGCGACGTGATCACATTCCATTTCGTAACTCATTTATGACAATGGTCCTTCGCGATTCACTGGGTCCAAATTGTCGCACGGCGATGCTCGCCACAGCGCATCCGGCGCTGGATCAGCTACCCGAAACAATTAGTACATGCCGCTTTGCCCAACGTGTCGCCCTCATTCGACAAGAAGCGCGTGTGAATGAGGAAATTGATCCCATTCTTCTAGTTCGGAAATTGAAGGCAGAGCTACAGCAGGTGCGTGATCAGTTGGCATTTTACACCAAGGAAGGAGACGGTGCACCAGATCGCGAACTTTCTGACGATGAGAAACGACGATGTGAAGAAATGGTGCAGCGGTTTTTAACAGATAGTAATGGAGAGGTTCGTATGGAAGGTTTTGATGGGGACCTTGCTCGAATATATTACTGTTTTGACGTCATGCGGCGTAATTTTTCCAACACTCCTGGGTCTATAGGTAACATAAGCCTCAATAGTTGCAAGAATATCAACAGCAATAACTTGGGTAGTCAAAGTATAAATTATGAAAATGTAGATGCCTATCGCGCCCGTGTGGATGCGTTAGAGTTAAGCTTACAACAAAAAGAGAATGAAATGAATATGCTCTTTGATGTTCTACAAAAAACACAGAGACCGCGATTTAATGCGGAAACCCAAACTGGAATGACTGAACCCAACACAAATCTTACAACTACGTCGTCCCCCTCCGTCCCCACGACGCGGGTGGAGGAGGAACCTTTGCGTCCGTCTTCCTCACAGCGACGGGCTGTTTGCGAGCGATTACCCCCCGGTGCCGCGACCGCCGTTGATGAGTTCTTTCGCAAGCAGGAACAGTTGCAGGAGTCGTATGATCTCTCTTCCCTCACGGATGCGGATCTCCTGCAGGACCGCGCAACCGCGTTTGAGGCTTTTAAGCGCTCCTACCGCCAATGCGCTCAGGTGGAGGCGAACAAGCGGGAATTGAAGTCGCTCTATGAGTCATGTAAGGAGACGGCGCGGCGTCTCAATGAGGAGGTGGATCATATCAAATCTGTCAAGACAACTATTCAGCGATTGCGGGCGGAGCGAGTGCTTCAAGGGGTGGATGAGGTGGACGAAACGGAGAAGGCTGCGCTGGAGGATTTGGCCGCACACAAGACGACTTACAATGACCTCGCGGGAGGACTTCGCAAGCAGAAGGAAACGATTGATGCTATGCACCTTTTTATGAAGCGTTCACAGGAGCAGTTGACGAAGGATTTTGAGGATTGGCTTCAAATTAGACAGAAACAACTTGCACTTGCCACAGGAGGTACGGCGGTGTCAGCCCCACGACCGCCGTTCCGTTTGCAAACGCAACCATCACAAGAGATGCAATCATCCCAACGACACTCACAAGAGCAACAAGAAGTAATGGATGGGTCGCTGATGACTCCAACCATACTTACCGGAATGACCCCCACAGTGCCATCATCAGTGTCTTTGTTTACATCATCCCCACTGCAGCCAGCACCTCATTTGCTTCCTGGGGCAGCTGCCTCATCACGTACAGAGTTACCGCCACTTCGACGGGATAGGGTTGGTGCCACACAGTGGGCATCCACTATTCATGGAAACCACAACAACACCAGTAACATCAACAACAACAGCCAAAGTACAGTGGTGGTGTCAACGAGCAGTTGGAATGGTCATCAATTGACGACGAATCCCAATGGAAATGTACAGCGGCCGTACCCGTCTACAGCCCCGGCGTCCGTTTGCCGCTCGGATGATAAAGTGACGACACCGGCCTCGGGGCGTAGTCTTACGTTTCCACAACAACTATCCCATGCCGCAACACACACCAATCTCTCTCCGCTCCGAGTTTTGCGAGCTCCACTAATGGCATCGACGACTAACACGACATCAAACGGATGGGTAGGCAGTAGTATAGGGACCGGTATTCCTTTTAGTGGTAGTACGAATAACAACCTCAGTGCCGGCAGTAATGGGGCTGTGGATCTGCCGAACCCGTACGCCCCGGAGCACCGATCAACTGGGGATGCAGCAGCGGATAAGCAACTTGCAGAGCTTTATAAAGCACGTGATGCTATGCGCCTTCAACTTGAATCATAAATATCATCATGGTTTTTGTGTGGCTTCCGCATTGCACCCTTTTTGTTTAATTTTTTTCTTCATATATGCAAATATTTATATATATACTTTTTTGGTGTGTTAGGGTGATGTCTGACAGTTTGACAAAGTGGGCATTGTTTGTTCGCTTTTCAAACTCAAAGAGAAACCGACGGTGACGATTTTTGTTAGTTTCCCTAAGTTGAAGATTTTTTTTGTTTTGTTTTTCGTGTCACACGTTCGTTTCGCTTTACCCTCATACTTCTTATCACTACTCTTTGTTTTTGCTACTGTTATTGTTGAATCTACAATTTTTTTTCTGGTTATATATATATAGGGAGAGAGGGATATATAACTCGATTGTTTTACGTTTTTTTCTCGTTATGAGCAGCCATCGTTTACATGCAATCGTTTTATTATTACTATTTTTGCTGCTCGTTGGTGTCTCTCATTTAGTACGAAACACAACGCATTTTCCATTTCTTGTCTTTCTACGGATGAGAAATTTTCCATTTCAAAAGATGGCAACTTTTTGATTTTACATTCTCCTTGTTGTCATATTTATATTTATTTATTCATAAATATTTTTTCATACTTCAGTACAGTGTTTTTGTTTTTTTTCTTTTGTATGCTCTCAATCATTATTTATTATCTTGTACACCAAGTGCTTTGGTGAGTTTCAATAAGACTGTATTTTTATTTTTATTTTTCGTGCATTTTTTTTTTTTGTTTGAACGAGCGCATTAAACAACATTCTCTCTTTTTGTACCGCAAAGTAAGTATAGCAACAAGAAGTAGACACACTACACACATACACGCACGCTATATATACACATATACACATTTACCTAATACCCACGTCATGCCGCCCAAGATAAAGCGGCGGATTGTTGAGGACCCCAACAACACATGGAATCACCAGCTCATGCAGGCCTGTTTACGCCACAACGTTGAGGAGGCGGAGGCTCTACTCGCGAACGGAGCCGACCCCGTTGAAGCGCGCGAGACCGTTCCTTTTTATGGTGAGCCCCTTTCTCCCCTCGTGGCCCTCCTTTTGCGCGGCCGCACCACCCCGGAGGCGGTGACCATGATGAATTGGCTCATTGATAAAGGCGCGACTGTCTCCCACCCCATTCCCCTCCTCGGCCGACAGCTGACGACGCAGCCCGGCGAGGAGGGGACGCTGCTGCATCTCCTCGTGCAACTCGGCCAACCGCTCCTGTTGCTCGAGGTGCTCTCCTTGACCGCGCTCCCGCGGCCGCCACCGCTCTCCATCATTCGCCGTCTTCCGCGGGATGTGGCGGGCGGAAGCGCGGCGGCCTCCGCTGGACGCTCGCCATCGCGCGCGGGGAGCGAACCGGGCGGCGCCGCGCACCCAAACCCCAACGCGGGAGCCTCACGTCGATCGATTCGACAGTCCAAGGTGCTGCCGAGTGGCGGCGGGGATGCCTCCCTCTCGCGGTCGATGGCGGGGATGAGTCTCTCCGCCCGAACATTGGCCCCGGACATGAACTTTGCCATGCACCTCAAGGGCGAAGTCGCTCTGGTGGACTTTGATGCTCGCACCTCGGTGAGTAGTTTGACGGCGATGGAATTGGCCTTCCGCCGCGGTGATGCATTAACGGTACAGCTGCTGCAATACTACGGTTGCTCGACCGGACTCCAGCGGTTGGTGAATGGGCGTCAAACAGCCCTCGCGCAGGCCTGCGCGAATGGGGACCGTGAACAAGTGGAATCCCTCCTTGAATCCGGGGACTCTATTGGACAAATCTCGCTTGATGGACGTTACACACTCATACACTACGCGGCGGGGCATCCGGCCGTGTTGGACGCCCTTCTCGCGCGGGGACTCTCCATTGACGTGGAGAATGCTCTTGGGGAGACCACTCTGATTTCGCTCATCTGCTACGGTCAAGGCAACAATGCGGATTATGCTATTCGTGAAGCCCCTCGATCATCAGACGTAACTCGCCTTGCCGGCTTGCCGGCTGCCGTGTTGCAAAATTATATTCTCACCCCGCTTCAGCCTCTCGTAGTGCCTGCGTCAAAGATGGCAAAGTCAGGGGCAGCTGGCGGCAACAGTAGCGGTACGACGGAGGTGGATTTCCCCGCCATAACGCCATTAGCAGATGCGTGGTGGTACTTTGCGTCCACAAGCACCTGGGTAATGATACAAAATCTCATGGAGCGCGGGGCGGATATACATGGTGAAATGTCTCGAGCAGATGATAACGCATTGGCTTATCGCACCCACGATAATAAACAAGGCATTTCATACACAACAGCGGTTCATGCACTTTCCACCATGGACGAATCTTTTTCCAAACTCAACGTTAACAGTGGTGTCAGTAATCAGAGCACGGGCACAGGTGCACAGGGTTTAAATATTTGGCAAACCACACCAAGTGAAGAGGTGCTTCCATCCATTCCGCAACTCACACGTTTAACGCCTCTAATGCATGCCATTGTCGCTTATCACCCCGAACTCATTCGTCGTTTATTGGTGGAACACCGTGTAGATCCTATGGTGCGGGATGCACAAGGTGCCTGTGCTCTACACTACGCCGCCCTCGCCTGTAATTCCACCGTCATGGAGCTTCTCCTCTCTCCTCTTGTGGCTCCCTTTCATGAGTACTTTGACGTCAACACGCAGGATTGTCGCGGACGGACCCCGCTACATTACGCCGCGGCCTATGGAAACGAAGGAGCTGTTCGCGCACTCCTCGCCGTTGGACCTGGCCTTCACGCGGGTAAGGCGGATTACATTGGTCTCACCCCACTCCACCTGGCCGTCTTGGCGAGTGAAAAGGCCGTTGTGGAGCGTCTCCTTTCCTACGGTGAGGCCCTCACGGCGACGACGAGCATAATGGACCTTCCCAGCAGTGTGAGCGCCGGGGGTGCGTCGGGGGGTGTGAGTGCCTTAAGTAGTCTCGGGGGCATTGGCCCCGGCGTGGGTGTCGGTGGTCCGGGAGGAATCGGCGGTGGGGTCGGGGGGAGCGCGGGGGCGGCCGCGATTGGGGGGGGCTCGCCGTCCTCCAAGCGTCGAGGCGGCAACACGCGGCGCAAGCGGCGCTCCTCCGTCTGCGCCGGACGCGAGTCGCCCGTGATGGAGCCCGTCGCGATGGTCGACGTCGAGGCGGAGGATGCCTTGGAGTCCCTCACCGCGCTGGAAATGGCGGTGCGGCGCACCCGTCACGCTGGGGTGGCCCGTGTGCTGCTGGTGATTGGGTATGCCTCGGTGCGACACACGAGCGGCCTTCCGCGCGGGGGTTCTCTGCTGCACCGCACCGTGCACGACGGCATGCTCGAGCTACTCACCCTGCTGCTCGAGCACTACGCCGACCCGAGTGAGGTGGACGACGACGACCACACACCGCTGCACCTCGCGACCGCCTCACCTCTTCCGCAGGCGACGGATATGGTGCGGGAACTGCTACGCTACGGCGCCGCCTCCGAGGCACAGAGCAGCGTCACACTCGACACCCCTATCCTCATTGCTGCCCGGCGTGGCGAGGCGGAGCTTTTGGGTTTACTGCTGCAACAACAGGAGGAGTTTGACGGGACCTCCTCCTCGCACGCTCGACGCACGAGGGAGCGCAACATTGCCCTCCGTCACCATCCTACAAGTCCAAGTCAAGCCATTTTTGGCGGCAACCTCCGCTCAGAAAAACGACGGAATAGCGCGAATACCTTATCTAATGTTGTGGGAAGTCCGCTGTCGAATGCGGGTCGTTCGCGGCGCGCAGGGCGACGGCGGCCGTCCTTTTCGTCCGCATCGCCTTCGCCGCAGCGTGGGGCTAAGCGTGGGACACGTATGCATCAATCCAGCAGTTCCTCGCAAGGCTCCATGGACAGTTTCCTTGGGGGTGCAAAAGAGCGGGAAGGCAGACGTGGTCCCGCCCAACGCTCCCCGGACGAGGAGGACGAAGAGGACGATGGGGACACGCGGCGAGATCGCGCGGGGCACAACGACGATGAAGAGGACTATGATGATGTGGACGCATGTGGGGGAAGTTTTACACAGGAAGGGGTGCTCGAGGTTCCTCTCTTGGTAAACCCGCAACACCTCCTCCTCACTGATGGGCAAGTGTGTACCCCCCTGCATCACCTCTGCGCACAGAGTGAGACGGCACGGCAGGACGCCCTTCTTCCATACGTCTTCGCCATCACCCGCTGTGTGTTGGGACCGACCCTTGTTCTTCAAATCGATGGGAATGGACGCCTCCCATTGCATGAGGCCTGTGCGTCGGGCTTTGCGGCCGCCGTGATGGAGCTTCTACGCGTGGATGATGGCGGTTCCGCGTTCTTTGTCGACGCGCGCGGGTGTACTCCGTTACATGAGGCCGTTATGGCCGATGACGCCGCATGCATTACCGCGTTGGTGGAGAATGTGCGGGTTTGGGCGCCGTGTCGACTGCGTGGTGTGTCGGCGGCAGCGGATGACCCAAAGTCGGTTCCCATCACGACACGATTACTCCAACAACAAGGGAAGGGAAAGAGCTGCGGTTTGAATGTGTCGAGTGTGAAGGTGCCAAACTCGACCATAAGCGGCGATGGCGGAAGGGTTCCCCTCCGCGGAGAGGTGATGCGCCAAATGTGGGTGGGAAGTGTCTGGGAGTATCTCAATTTGCCCGATGGAGTGGGACGAACCCCACTCCTCCTCGCCGCGGAAATGGGAAAGCAGCGGGCGGCCATGGCTATTATGGCACAAGTGCGAAGAAATCCACGACCATCACGTCCGGCCACGGCATTCAGTTCGACATTTCCCCCTCCTATCATACCGGCGCTTTGAAGGCATACGAAAGGAATAGTGGCTTTCTTTCACTGATAGAGCAAAAAAAAAAAGATGAAGGTGCTGGTGATTACACAAGTGAATGTGTGATGTATTTAGAATGACAGGAAGTGAAATCGCACAAGGAAAGAAATAAGAAAATGAACTGGTCTTTTTTTTTTGTAGTTTTTTTTTTGTAGTAAAAAGAAAACTATTTATTACTGTTATTGTTATTATTATTGTTTGTGTGTGTGTGTTTATATATATATATATATATATATATATATGCGTGATGTAGTGAAAGAAATGTATAGATGATCACAAAAAAGAAGGAAAAAAATGGAAGGAAAGAAATGATAAGCAAAGAACAAGAGACGAAATCATCGTCATCTTTTTTTTTCTTTTTTTTTTCACTTATTCCCAACACATTGAATGCTTCGTGAATTTGAAAATCTTTCAATTCATTCAAAACTATGTTTTCTTTCTTTTTTTGGGAGGGGATTATGTGTGTGTGTGTGCGCATCTATCTATTTCCTTTTTCTTTTTTTTTTGTCATTACTTTCTTTTTGTTCTTTTGGTGGTGTGATTTCGTTACGCCTTTACAGCTTGATTTAAAGGAAGTTGTTATGGGTGTTGGGCAGAGCCGTGAGCTGCTCGGCAAAGTTGACGAGAATTGTGTCTTTGTTTGCACAAATCGTGAGGAACTTCTCGACCTATTCTCCCAACTTCGCGGCGGCAACGAGGAGGAGGAGGAAGAGTTTGAGTTCGAGGCGAATCCTACACAGCAAGATGTGCTCAATGACACAGAGGATGAGGCGGTGTCCTCTTTCAACGGCTCCAAGTCCAACGCGGAGCTCCCTAAGGAAAATGAAGAGAATCCCAATGAGCGGGACGAAACGGGAATGCATCTTACGGTCGCCCCAATGCCGATTCGCGCGGTGCATATTCCCAATCACTATATTGGCGACGAAGGCTTTCATAACGGGGTTATTCATGTCATTCAGCACCACGACACCCTTCGCTACCTTAACATTGCTTACAATGCCCTGACGTGTGACACGGTGTGCCGTTTGGCGATGGCGTTGCAACGCCCTCAGGCCTCTCCCCATCCGGCAATGCGTTCGCTCAACCTCGCAGGAAATTGTGCCGGGCGAAAAGGTTGTGAAGCAATTGCGCAGTTTCTCGCCGCCGACCCGCCGCTGCGGGAGTTGTCGCTCTTTCATAATGAACTCTATGATCGCGATGTGCACCCCATCCTTCAGGCCCTGTTGCGTAACACCCATCTTCAGTTACTAAACTTTGACTTTAACTACTTGACTGGAAAGTTTCTCCGCATGCTGTTGCAGCTGCTGCGGTACAACACAACCCTTGCTGTCGTGTTGTATGATGGACCATATGACCCAAACACGCTGCAATCTCTTGCACACTCCCATGACACCGCATCGGAGGGACATCATGCGCCGAAAGGGGTGGACGGAGAGGATGGCAAAGTAAAGGGCGATGAAACCGGTGCGATGGGGACAAATGAGTCTTTGAAGTCCTCCTCGGAACGGGCCGCGTTGCGTCATCGGCTTTTGCGAACCGATTTAGCCGGACGCCCGCCGTTTCCGCCGGATTTGGTAGCGGAAGTCGAGGCATTGTTGGCGTCTCGTCGCGCAGCTTACCTCGCCGAGCGAGACACAGCCTCGGATGTGTTTGGGGACGATGAAAAAGATGTAACCTTCGAAGGAGAGGAGATGGAAGGGGAGGGTGTGGACAAGGAAGGCGAATCCTGTGCGATTCCCCTCCGCGATAGCGACGCAAACCACCAGGATGGCACAAATGAGGAGGATGTCAACAATGAGGATGCGAATGGGGTGAAAGGGGAAGCGGACGGCGACGAAGGCGATTACCGAAGCACGGTATCCCAAACGAGCTCCATGGGCAAAGGTTCCCGGCACGAGAAGAGTGGTGTAAGCTTTGACCTCACCAATGCGGACACCTTACCACCCATTAAGAGCTCTTTAAAAAACGGTTCCTTTGGCCGTTTACGCAGCGATACCTCTTCCTCCGCGAAGCTTGCTAGTGTAGCCGCATACAGTTGGCGCAGTAAAATTACAAGCAATGCTAAGGAGTTGTCTAATGGTTTTGATCGATTGAAGTTAGCGGAGGTGGGAACGGCTGTTCCGGGCTGTCGCACCGCATGCACATACTTCCCCGATGTGCCAAGACGATTGCGGGCGTGTTGGTGTGACCCGCACGATGTGGCCGCCCCATACGGCAGCACACTGCACTATCACTGCCGACACGAACCAACCGGCGGGGATTTGGGCGACATCGGCACCGACGGCATCCCACTTGGTGGTGGAAAGGGACGAAAGAAGGGGCCACGAGCGTCTCAACAGCAGAGGGATGCACTGCTGCGGCGGGCCGTGGCGGCGACTAGTGCAGAGGAGAAAAAGGTGACATACACAGGATGCAAAGAAACAAGTCATCGATGTGCCTCGTTGGGATTCTATGGGCAACCGAGAAATGACAAAAGCTCTGTTTACTTCTTTTCTAGTCAACACCCCATGCAGGCCCAACTATATATGGACGGCACGTCAAACTAGTCAAAATGCTACATGTATATACATTTATATCCACGTGTATGTGTGTTTGAGGTATATATATATTTATTTAGATAGAGAGGAAGAAAACAACAACAAAAATGAAAACATCTTTCATTCTCTCCCTCTCTTTCGCTCTCTCTATATGTATATACTTTGGAGTTGAATGTACAGATCAATATATATATATATATATATATATCATTATAGTCATATCCCTTTTGGATAAAGATACCCAAAATGAAAACTAATGCTGAGAAAAGGAAAGGAAAGGAGAATGAGAAAATATGAGAATGAAACATGATAATCGAAAAAAAGAACAGATACAATGAAGCAATTATCAAGAAAGTATTGAGAGGTCTCCTTTTTTTTTTTTGTGTGTGTGTGTCCTTTCTATTTTGTCTTGTTTATGCTATGCCATGTAATATTCAAATTCGATCAGTTTGCGTCGAAGACAAGGCACTTGAGTCTTTTTTGAGGACTGTTTTACCTTTTTTTTTTTTTGCTTTCTGCGTGAGGATTTTTGTAGTTTTTCTCTTTTTCCTACATGTCAATGACGTCACTTTTTTTTTTTGTACTGGTGTTTAAACGATTTCTCTTTGCGACTTTGCTTTATGTGTACCAATTTTTTTATTTTTTTTGCTTTCCCTGTCATTGGGTATTAGGTTTTTCGTTTTATATCTGCCTTTTATGTTTCTTTTTTCTTTGATTTATTTGTAGTGCAATTCATATTAACTTTTTTTTTTCTACTACTTTACATTTTGATTTTGCTCGCTGAAGCATTCATTTTTTTAATTTTTATTAGGACACGTAGTACATTCTGGATGAAGTCATCAACACGTCGATGCGGTTTTTGGAGTTCCTTTCGTTCCTACTGGCGTTGGAAACGCGCCAATGCGGTGGGAGCGTTAAGTAGCACAACGGTTGCCTCCCCGCATGACCCATTGGAAAGCACACACTCCCATGCAACACCTCTCTCCACTTCTACTCCTACCACTTCTGCCTCCTCCTCTACTTTTTCCGCCCCTTCCATTTTTTCATTTGGCGCCGCAAAGCCTCCATCCCAGTTGGATGTGGTAAAGCGTGTTGTGCAAGAGCGCAGCTCATGTCATCAGTTTGACCCGACCAAACCCGTCAGCCTCGACCTCACGGCGGAACTCCTCACCGCCGCCACACGCTCCCCGTCGGCGTTTAATTTACAGCCATGGGTTTCCATTGTGGTGCATGAGGAGAAACAACGCACGGCGTTGGCGCGGGCAGTGTTGGACCAATCACAACCACACTCCGCACCCATAACGGTTGTCTTTGCGGGGGATATGGAACCCTATTTAAACGCCCCAGCCGTGTTGGAGTTGGGACTAGACACGGGTTACACTCCACCTATGGTGGGGCCTTCATTTCTGCGCTTTGTGTATTATGAACTCCATAACGGACCGCTTTCCTCCATGGCGTGTGCGAAATCGCTGGTCTCCTCATGGTACAGTGAACGTACGGGTAATGCGATGTTATCCGTGCCAACAACGATGAGGGGGTATGCGTGGAAGCAGAGTATGGTGCCAGCCACCACCTTTATGTACCTTGCCGAGGCGGCGGGGCTCTCTACGTGTATGCTCGAAGGATTTGATGAGGCCCAAGTGCGGCGTGTTGTGGAATTGCCGGATAGATACACCGTGACGGTGGTGGTGTGCATTGGGTACCCGGCGGAGGGAGGCATTCGAAAACTGCGGAGTCCACGATTCTCGCCACAACACCTTATTCGATGGGGGAAGTTTTAAAGACAGGATGCAAAAGCGTAGCGAATATATATATATATATATATATATATATATATATATATGTTTATATTTGTATATATAATTATACATTTAACATGAATCTTAGCGCACCGTGGAGTGGCACTATCTTCTCAAGAAACAAGCTCACAAGTAAAGATGAAAATGTGCAAATAATTGTACAAAAAAAGAAGTAAACAAAGAACAAAAAAAATCATTTTTTTATTTTCTCTAAGCTTTCAAAGCAGTATCGTGAGAGAAGTGTACAAGAAGAAAACCTTATTTTTTGTTTGCTGTTTTTTTGTTTTTTTTTTTACTGTTTCATGAATATGTGTGTTCAATTTTTGTTCATCTTTTGTTTCTCATTTTGTGAACTTTTTTTCCTTTATTCATTCCTCTTGTGTTTTTTTTTTTTTTTGTAGAAGTGAAATACTTTGTGTGTGTGTGCGCCATCGTGCATCTTCGTGGCTGAGGAGCACTAACAACACAATAAAGTGTCTTTTTGTTTTCTTTGTGTGCCTGAGTGTGCTGATTTTAGGGGCAACAAGTTATAAATAGAAAGCCATCCAAATCTAAAAAGAGAGAGAAAGCGGGAGAAATTTGATTTTTTAGTTTCTCATTGTGGTTTCAGTTTCTCGCAAGAACGAGAAGACCAAACAAAAAAGGTAACAAAAAAAAAGACAAAAATACCGAAAACAAAAGTCTACACACGAGAGGAAAGACTTTTAACAAAGGGAAATAGTGATTTGTGAACGAATATATATATTTATATATTTCTCAGTTCTTCTTCTTTTTTTTTTGTAGTCTTTTGTTGGTGTTGTTGTTGTTTTGCAAATGATGCGCTCCACGAATTCCTCCATAGCGTTTCAGGAGCATGCAGCCTCGAGCTCGGTGTGGAGCGTGCATGACGCGGAGAATGACGAGGTCCCGATGTATCACTTACCCATCGCCGCGCACACCCCAAGTGACTCCAACGATTTCCACTCCGATGGCGCCGCGGAGAGCCAAACCGATACGCTCTTTACCCCCCCGCGCCATATCCCCTCCTCAAGAGAGCTTCCACACCAATCCATGGATGCGAACCGCGAGGGGCGCCATCATCAAAGCAGTCACCATCACAACCACGACGCGGAAGATGAGGTGGAGGAGGAAGAGGACGCGATGGAGCGGAAAGTGCCGAAAGCATCCACCGCCTTCCAACTCCGACGGCGCGGTTTGGAGCGGGCGACGGCGTCGTTACTGCAAGATGTGATTGTGAGTGTGTCGGCGCTCACGGCGACCGGTACGCCCCCGCCGAGCCCCGCCGGTTTGCTCTCGTCGATAGATCTCCTCTCCCCCCAACTCTCCCCCGCCCGACAGCGGAGGCGCGTCGCGTCCACGGCGGTCTTTGTGCCGGCGGGAAACGGGTTGGGGACGGCGGAGGATCATTCAGCGCTGGACAAGAACCGATACAGTGTGCGGGACGCAAGTGAGGCCAATGACAAGGATGGCATGGATTCCGATGAGCTGGCGGAAACGAGTCGTCCAAGGTACGCGGCGCAAATGGAGGGAGCTGTGCGTGGGGTGAAGAGAATGAGTGACACACGCGAGTCTCAGCTAAAGGCACCGCAAAGGGAAGCGAAGCAGAAGACCAACATCACCACAACAACAACAACAAAGGGTAATACTGATCGAGTAGTGCAGGGTGGCGGATGCTCATCTTTTTTATCCGGTTTTAAGAAGTTATTCCGCTCCAGGAAGAACAAAAAAAAGAGAAAGGAAAAGAATGCAAGTATGGTGCCTGCGGATGAGGCTGTAACGCCAGAATCTAGTCTGGTAAATGAAGAGGGAACTTCAGCGAAGGCGCCACCGGCAGCAGGCCGGAGTAAGGCCCCTGATAAAAGTAGTCAATACGCTGTCCATGAAGAAAACCCATCCACTCCGCGTGTGGACGCTCAAGGTGCGCGGTCAAGTCGTGTGATGGATTACAACACGGCTGCAAACTCTTGCAGCGGAGTGCCTACGGCACATGGTACAAAAAACAAGGGTGATGAAAAGATGCTTCATGGGTTGGAACGCAGTTCCTCTTATACATCAGATTGGGGCATCGCACCAGCCGTGGCGGTGAAGAAACCAAAAGAAAAAAAGGTGCCTCAGACACAAGTGGATCCGAACCAAACAGAAAATAGACACAGAACTCCCTCAACCTCTGTTCCGCAACTGGTATCAGGCTCTCGATTTGAGTCCTCATCCGTTGATTTTGTTGTTCATGAGGAAGAGGAAGAAGATGCTTACAGCAGTGGCGGTTGTGATGCGGATGCTTTTGATCAAGAGATGGATGAGATGCAAGGTATGATAGGGGGTGACTTAGACTTCAGCAAGGAATACAACCAAGACATGGAGGGGACACTGAGGGAAAGACAACACAGAGCGCAGGAACAGAGTCATGTAGGTAATGAGCAGCGCGAGAATGGGAATCCCGTTGACGTAGCTGTGCCGTTTAGTTCCGATGAGTTTTTGTCTATTCATTCTGATTTGCCCGATTGGAAGGTGCTGCCGGAACGACAATCACGTGGTCTTTCCTCATCTAATGTGACACCCAGAAGGGACATAGAGCTCCAATGTGGAGACAAAGAGAAGTCGAGTGTACCTGTAGAAGTCCCAACCGCCTCCCCGTCTCCGCAGAAGCGAAGACGCGTCGTACGAGGGAGACATGCGCTGTCTAATGGGAAGACGAAGAGTCGTAGCAACAGAACAACAAGTACGACAACCACACACACTGCGCGCCGGTCAACTGGCCCTCTGTTATGTGCTGCTACATGTTCTATGTGGCCACCACCACCACCACCACCATCGACGCCGGATCGTGCAACCGCCAAGGCCTCCTCTTCCGCCTCGCCACCTCCACGCACCCCAACACCATGTCGAACCGCACGACGTGTGAAGGGAACAAAGAAGCCGTCCAAGGCGAATATGCGAACAAAGAAAACATCCCCATCCACCACCAGAGCAAGTGTTGCAACGGCTCCCATGAAAGATGCTTCCCCCGCCGTGACGCATCGGTTTAAACGAACCAAAAGGCAACCATCCAATGGAGTACGACGGAGTTCTCCGGCAATATCCACATCCCAAACCACAAAGCGGGATCACCGCAGTAGAGGATCTTGTCCGCCGTCTCTGCGCAGCCCCACCTGTGGGACTGACGCGCCAACTGCTCCAGTTATCGCAAACCGTAGTGGTGGCACATCCTACGCCCAACTCGCGGCGAAGCGACGGGAGTGTGAGGAGCAGTCCGCACATGCGGCCTCCTTACGTGTGTCCTTGGCCCCACCATCGATGCATGCGACGCGCAGCATGTCTGGACCTCTTCAGGCGGCGAGTCTCAGCAAAGAGGTCCGGGATGACACCGCCAATGCGCCTCATGTTCATATTGCGGGTCTACGCCGAGTGGAGGCGTCTCGTTCCCCATACGCAGGGCTCACTTGGCGTGAGTTCAAGGCGCAATTCTACTTCCATGAGGGATTCGTCCTCCACGCGTCGGGGTCTTCCCAGCCTCACATATTTGACGAAACAACACCACACCAGTTGCCCGAAACCGAGGAGGAACTCCTCGCTCTTCTCCTCTCCAGTACACGGCCATCCTGCGCCGCGTGCCAACCTAACGATAGGGAGTTGGATCTGTGGGAGGCTCTTGCCAAGAGGTTGAATGGGGCAGAACAGGGATACCATCTTCGGGAGGAGCTCTATGAGACCCCGCCGTCGTGGTGGAGGCCAGCGCCGAAGCGAGTGGAATCGTTCGGGTCGACCACTCCAGTGCTCCGACAAAGTCACGCAACGGCTGTACCCATGACCCTATCCGGGGTTGGACACCCACAATGTGAAGAGAGGGTAAACGAGGAAAAGGAGGAACAGGGACAACACCAAGACGCAAAAGAGGAAACAAAAAGTGCAGATATACAAGACAAGAAGAAAGACGAAGTAGACTTGCCGTGCTATGCCATGAATAACTCCTGTGACCGAAAAACAGTAGATTCGAAACTGGACAAGGATGGAGCATGGGAGGATAAGAACAAGGACGAATCCAATAATGAGGAGAGTGAAGAGGAAATGTCTCAGTGTCAAGAAGAAGTGAAAGCAGAGGACATAGAGTTATTGGCCCCCTTGAAACATGAGACAAGAGAAGGTGGGAATCACCGTAGTGCATCTAACTCTTCTTCCGCCCCAGACGCCAAGAGGGATGCGGAGGTGTCAAGGATTATGTCCACTCCAATTGGATACGCACAAATGGGATCCGGCGTCCCTTCCACTGTGACTTTAGTGAGTAGTGAACACAACGAGTGGCACCGAGGAGCGGAAGCTCACAGCAAACAACAACATTCTCAGATGGTTGGTGCGAATCAGTCTGGAATAAACACCGGTTTACATCCCAATGATACTTCCAGTTCACAGCTACAGTTTGAGGTGGATCAAGAAAAGGATGATGGGGGTTATAGTGGAGAAAGTATTCCTCCTTGCGCGGCACATGCTTCACTTACCTCTCCGATAAATCGGAGTGTGGTGTCATCTCATTTGACCACCACGCGTCACAGTGCGCATAGTACAAATGGTCCAAACACTGGTGTTGACCCGGAAGTGATTGAGGAAAAGTTGGAGGAATTGGATGAGATGTTGGAACGTCGTTTTTCGAACATTTTTGGACACCAGGATAGTAAAAATAGGGCGAAGGCGCATGTGAAATTTGACAAGTACCTCATTCGTGACGATCGGAGTATTCCCAAATCTTCACCTAAGCGCCACTCAACCTGTAGCTCCCGAGGTCAAAGTAACGATTCGAAATTGAAAAAAAGTACACACCCAATAAATACGCGTGGGATGGGTGAGGGTGATGTGGCGTCATCTACATGGGTGCGAGAGAGACAGGAATTGGAGGAACAGATTCTCGCCCTCGCAGCAGAGCGAAGTATGCTAAAGGAGCAGCTGGGTATATATACAATGTTTGAAGGGGCCACAAAGCGCAGGAGTAGAAGGAATACCCCTTTAAACCCTGATCTGCGCCCCGAATCCGCCATGTCTACTCGTAACGTCAGTCCAGGAAGTGAAGTGGCTAAATAAAGATATATATTTATGTGTTAATTAGCTGTGATTTCTTGTAAAACACAAAAAAAAAAAGCGCACTAAACAAAAAGGGCATGGAGCATCAAAAAAAAAAAAAGAGGGTACTGAAAGTGTATTGTATGAGAGGAACAAAAAAGAATACATATATATATATATATATATATATATATATATATATATGTAAACACTTAGAAAAGAAAAAAAAGAATCCTTCTTTATTGACGAATTTATTCAACAAAAGAAACTAGCCCCTATTCTGCTTTGATTTGTGTTTGATTTCTTATATTTATACGAGGATTCGTGTGTTTGTATATATATATATATATTTATTTATTATTTTGGTGAACTTGTAGACAACATCTTACTTTACTGTATGATTATTGTCCCTATTATTGTTATTATTACTTACTTTTTTTATTTATTTTTGTACAAGTTTTTTTTTAGAAAATTTTTTTGTCTTGCTTTTGCTTATTGTTTAGCGATCTCACCCTTGTTTAACTTTTTTGGCAAGCGAAATTATGTGGAATGGAATTAACAAACAAGGAGCGAAAGCAGGGAAATGTTACTCACTTTTTTTTTTTTTTTGCTTTCTCTTTTGGTCGCTCTAAACGGACAGTGGTGCCGTACAGGGAAAAAAAAAGAAGATGATGTTTTTTTACTTTTTTTTTTGTTGCTTTTGTGATTTAGAATTTGACAGAATTGCCTCATTTCTCGATGTTTTTACACCTTTTATGATACTTATGTTCTCTTTGTGACTCTTGTTATTTTTTGTTTGTTTGGTTGTATGCCTGTTTCTAGTAGTGAAGTATTTAAAAAAGCGTAACTGACGTGCAGAAGTGATACAGATAACGCAAGGGAAACTCCCCACACACACAGAAAAAAAAAAAGAACAAGAGTCAAATACACCTCAACGAAAAACCCTTCTTTTCATGCCACCCAAATCAGAGGTGACGGGGAATCCCTCCGCCGCAAGTGATTCCCAAATCACCACCATTTGCGTCGACTCCAAACCCGATGCCGTTACACTATACACCAGTGACTCCTTTGTGCGCCGCGTAGCCCGCCTCTCCCTCCCCGCGCTCGGGGCAGATAGGGAAGTTCATGTGCGACTCTCTATGCCCCTCACATTTGACCGCGACTCTGTGCAAGTGCACTTTGATGCCCACACCGCCCAATGCGTCGCCCTTCGCGGGGTAATCGTGGAGGAAAAGGATCTCACAGAGGACGATTGGGATGAGGCGACCATCACCGCCAAAAACGCCACCGCCGAACGCATTCGTGAAATTGAGGCGGCGTTGGAAGAGAATGCGCAGCAACGCACCGAATGCGATCTTGACATCGCCGCCGTCAACACCACGCAGTCTTTGGGGGATGCGCTCTTTGAGAATGCGTGCGGTCCCGCCCTCGACGCCTCCCCTGAGGCACTCGAGCCGACATTTTGGGCGATGCAACTCGACGCCGTTTCGGCACGCGCCGAGTTGGCGAACAAGACGCGGCGTGAAGTGGAAAAGCGCATCGCCACTCTTCAAGCGGAGGAACAGAAACTGCGGGAGGAGTTGCGCAATATTCGACATGGAGAGTCCAAGTGGTCCAATAAAGGACCCCCAAAGCGAGCGGTGTTTGCGTGGGTGGTGTTAAACGTCCGGGAGGCCGTTTCAGAGGCGCTTTTGTACCTCTCCTACATGCTCCCCGGCTCCTGGTGGGGTGGGGAGTATGAGGTGAACCTACACACCCAATCCCGCGAGATGTTGGTGCGGTACAACGCGAATGTGTGTTTGGGCGGAGATGAAACGTTGGAGGACGTCGCCCTCACCCTCTCCTCGGCCGCGCCAAAACGGTCAGGGGCACCTCCCAAGTTGGAGCCATGGCGACTCACACAGGGCGCAAAGGTGGAGACGCCTTTAGGATCACCGGGGGGTATGATTGGAGGCGCAGCCGCACAGGAAAGTAACAGTAACTTCAGTGATCGTAATATTAGCCAAGCCGCGGTGCAGGAGTTGACCGGGGCGGTCAACTTTGAAGTGCCATCACGCCAAACGTTGCGTTGTGGGGGCCCAATGCAAGTGCCCCTCACCGAATTCACGTGGAAGGCGGATGTGTCGTATGTGGTGGTACCGGGAAAGACGGAAATGGTTTTTGCGCAGGCGTCGTGCGTCAATGAAAGTAACTTTCCTCTCATGAGAGGACCGGTGGCTGTGATGCTTGATGGGGATTTTGTGACCAATTCCTTCATTAATCGTACTGCACCTGGCGAGAAGCTGAACTTTAACTTTGGCACCGACAGCAGCATTGAGGTGAAGCGGAAACTGGTGAAGAAGCACACAAGTGTGGAAAAGGCATCCTTGTTTACCAAGGAACAAAAGCAACGGATCCTCTTTGAGTACGAGACCGTATTTCAAAACAAGAAACAACACGATACGGTAAGTATTTTAGTGCGAGAATGCATTCCCATCTCGGGGGAGGAAAAACTTGTTGTGCGACTCCTTAAACCATCGGATGTGTCATCAGAGGAACGGCGTCGTTTATTGCAAAGTGATGGAATTGTGGAATTCAATGTGAATCTCAAACCTGGCGAAGAGACCACTGTCCCATTTTCCTACACAGTGGAATCTCCAGCTGATGTGCATATTTTTGGGCTTTGACGTAGAACAAGTTATCCAAATTGACTTATTTAACAACAGGGACAGCGATACAAACACACAAATGAAAAAGAGAAAATCAAAAAGAAAAAAAAAAGAGAATCTCAAAAAGGAAAATTGAGGCTGTAAAAAAAAAAAGGAAAAAAAGTGCACACCGAAAAAGGTTACGTACCCTCAATCAAATCCGTAGACCTTTTTTTCTTCCTTGTTTGTTTGCTTGTCGTTTGTTTGCTTTATTTTTATTTTTAATGCTTTCTCTATTTTGTTTTTTTTCTGTGTTTGTTCCGTCTATTATTGTTCCTATGAAAGTGACATCTTGCCGAAAAAGAAACAAAAAAAAAAAGAGAAACCAGCCCACATGTGTTGCTGAAAATTCTTCCCAATTATGAATTTACGAATGAATACAAAATGGTGTATTTATTTATGTGTATTCTTTCCAATCTCCCATCCCCCTGTTTTTTTTTCTATTAATTTGGAAGCTTATTATCGTGCTTTTTTTTTTCTTCTTCATTTGTTGCTCTTCTTGAATACATATATATATATTAGAGTTGTGTTGTAATTATTTTTCCCTTTTTTCGTCATAATTTTAGGTGATGTCTTTGCATTCCCCTTCTACCCCACGTTGTCTTGGGGATGTCGCTGAGTTGCGCGATTTGGAGTACGACCAGCGCACTTACATGGGCCGCGTGCTGTACTTTACCTCCATGACAGACCCACGCACCCTTTTCACCACCGAACGTCAACTACGTGAGGCCGAATCCCTTCTCCAACGTGTGCGTCATCGTTCTAGTGGTTGGGAGTCCATTTCTGTCGCCTCCTACCTCCACGCACGTCGTCGTGTGCAGGCGACACTGCACCCCGACACCAATCGCCCCATTCCATTACCATTTCGATTCTCCGCGTTTGTGCCGTCCAATTTTGTGACACTCGCCTGCATGCTGCACCCGTCGCAGCAGACCCCTTGGCGCGCGATGCTTTGGCAATGGGTGAATCAAACATACAACGCGGGATTTAACTATTGCAACGCTGGGGGTGCCTCGGCGCTGCCGATGCGTGAATTACTTCTCGGTTACACCGTCGCATGCACCACCGCGTGTGGTTTGGCGTTTTCCCTCAATCGATGGGCCGCGCGTCGCCCATTTGCGCCGTCGTTTGTGCGCCTTCTCATCCCATACACGGCGGTGGCGGGGGCGAATATAGCGAATGTGTGTGTAATGCGTTTACCCGATTGGACGGTTGGGATTCCCCTCCGTGATGTCTCCTCGGGGGAGGTGTTGGCAAACGGCGCGTGTTCCCCAACGGCGGGACGTGCGGCGGTTTTGCAGGTCGCCATTAGTCGCGTGCTCATTCCCGTTCCGCTTATGATTTTCCCGCCGCTCGTGATGGAGGCACTCTTTGCGGAGGGAAAAGGGGTGTCGTACTTTGTGCGACGGCGGGCAAAGCTCTACGCGCCGGTGAATGTGGCGGTTATTGTGGCCGTGCTGTGTGGGGCGTTGCCGCTCTGCATCGCGGTCTTTCCGCAGGAAGCGACCATGAAAGCGTCGAGGTTGGAGGAGAGGTTTCATGGACTTCGGAATAGTCGCGGGGAGGAAGTAACGCTCGTGCAATTTAACAAGGGATTATAGGTATCGTATTGCTTTAGAAAGCGGATGGGGGGGGGGTTCGTTTTGATTTCTTATTGTGTTTCCAAAATAAGAGGTTTGTATGAATTTCGTATTATTACTATTCATTTGCTTTGGCTTTTACCTTCTCGCATGTGCATGGGTATGATCAAATCTGCTTTGGTATGTTTACTTTTTTTGACGTTTCTATTATTATTTGTGTCTTTTTTCATCCCTGTGTTTTAACCACTGCCAATACATAAAAATGTGTATGGCGCGTAAATAGTATCGTACACATCGAATATATATATACATATATGCCTTTGTGATTATTCTGTTTTGAGTGATTAATTTCTTTCTGAATCGAAATTCAAGAGGCAAACAACAAAGAAATACGTCTTTGCTGTACCTTTCTCATACATTTCCTCATTACTTCTCTGTGTACTTTTTTTTTGTTTTTGTCATTGCGTTTTCTGACAGTATCTCGTCTACTTACTTCATGTTTGTCAATTATTATTATTATTTTATTTTTTTTTTTCGTTTCTTCCTCTTCTTTTTTTTTTTTGGTGTTTTTTATTGTAACAACGAAAAAAAAAAAAGAGACGTTGTTTAAAATTGAAACCAATAGATTCTTTTAGCAGCACAGAAAAACCACATTGACTCCGGACACATAGACACACACACTAAAGCAGAAAAAAAAAAAGAAACATTAACATAACGAGCACAGCAAAGCAATATTTTTACACAATTAGATCTCTTTTTATTGTTGTCAGTCATTTTTTTTTTTCACTCTTCGCATTGATGGACTCTTGTGCTTTGCCTCGACCCACCGGTATAGACCCGGACGATGTTCAAGCGCAGGTGGACGCTATTTACGCTCACATCCTTTCCAGTGTGGATTTGAGTCTTGAAAATGCGAGTCAAACACGAAAAAGTCGCCCTTCTACCGCCACGAAGGTTCGACCACCTGTGGAGCCTAAACAAAAAGGGTATCGTTACGAAGGAAGGGCCATTCCTGCTGCGACCGAAACGTCCACCCCCGTAACCGCATCAACAACGATAACCACATCCTCTACGACAATGAGTGGGACGTGTTGTGGTCTGCCTCGAGGTAACATCACCCCAACAGGGAGTGGGACAACGAGTGGAGGTCCTGATCGAGTGCTGTGTCGATGTTGTTGTAACTGTAATCTGGACGTAACCATAGATGTCTCGACGTCAACAAATGTAACAGAAAGTCGTGGTACTTTAACCCATAGTATGCTAAGCAGTGATGCATCTGACCGCTGTCCATGCCAATGTTCATGTCCATGTCACACACACTCATGTCCACATCAGCACGAGCAAGAAAAAGAGAGGAAGGACAAAACCTGTCAGCCCCCATTTAAACTCGACGCTACTAATGACGAGCGCATGACTGCATCACGGCGTCGATTATCGCCATCTGGTTCCAGGCCTACACGTGTTAACTCACAAAAACACACTTCATCAACGTTTGGAAGCGGTCGGAAAGGAATGTTAGAGCCAATCAAGAAAAGCTTCACACCAGGGCCTGGATCCTACTTTCAGACGGAAGCAATAACACTACGAGAGAGTGCAAAGGTATCTACGAGCCGCAGCAGGCAGATGCAGCATGCGTCTCAATTGAAATTGCATATAAAAAAGGCAGCGAAAGATGCAAAAGCACTTAAGCAACAATTTGCGCTTTCTTGCCAATGCTACTGGAAACAGTTCCCGGAGTTAGAAATGGCTACAAACCCTGCCGCGCACGCGACAAACTGTCCATGTCAGCTCATTCGTACCGACTCACAGTGCGATCACAGCTCCGCCCGAAGCAGTAGTAGTCGAAGCAGCCACACTAGCGTTCGTTCTGGGCGTCCGGCCAAGCCTCGTGGCAGTAGTCGCATTCGTGCCGTCTCAGCCCGACCTGAGATTCCTTCTGCGTTGCCCCGCTCCTCTCAACGAGGGGCCGTATTTGGAACTTCTCCGCGTCGAACCATTTTCGCAGAACGAACCAACGAACAACGAAGTAACAGACCCCAATCGTCTATTCTCTCACACAGTTCCGATGAGGAGACTCCAGATGCACCCAAAAGTGGCCGGCAGAGTGGTAAAGAAGAAAACGGTACTCGAAGTCAAGGTCAGGGTCGTTATACAGACAATGGTAATAATAATAATAATAATAATAGGATTTCGCCAACACGAAAATGTTCAACGCTCATACCGGGGCCAGGCGCATATAACGTGGCGAGCGCCTTTGATGCCGCCTCTGCCCGTGGTAAGAGTGGGGGTGTTTCCATTGGACGCGCACCTCGTCAGTTGCACACGACCAACGACGCGCCTGGACCCGGAACGTATAGCATGGAGACTCCCAAAACATTGGAGAGTCACTCGGAGGGCAAAAAGTACTTTCTTACCTCCACTCCTCGACAACTGGAGCTTGTTGTTGCGGCGGAAAAGTGTGGAGAGACACTTCCTGGTCCAGGGGAGTACCAAATCGATGACGCCTCTCGCGTGGAGGCACGTCATAAAAATGCCCCGGTATTTTCATTTGGTCGGGCCCCATTAACTCGTGTGCCAAACGCCAACTTGACAGCCACAGAGGATGCGGAGGGTATACCAGGTCCGGGCACATATGATGTTTCTGGTGCCATGTCCGATGGGGGAGGCGTGAGCCGGAGCAGTGGACGTCGTATTGTTATGACCACGGCACGACGTGATGATCACATGTGGTGTGGTGTGCGCTTTGACCCAGATGATGTTCCTGGCCCTGGTACATACACACTCCTTGACGCGACGCAGGGTCCGTCCTACTCCCTTCGCGCTCGTCCGTTGGATCGGGTGGAGCCGACCCCGGGACCTGGACAGTATGATCTCCCAGAGGAAAGTCGTGGTCCCCAGTGGTCACTCGCCACTCGACCTCCGTCCCATACAACAGACGAAACGCCTGGACCTGGGGAGTACTTTGTTCCAGTCTTTGACTTGCGTCGGCAACATTCGACTGCACCACTCTTCGGTACAGCTCCGCGAGTGGTGGGCGAAGACACGCGTGAGGTGTCAGTTTTACCCGGACCAGGCGCATATGATGCGTCCAGTGCCGTGGGACAATCTACACGTGCCGCCGTTATGGGTACCGCCACACGTAGTTTGGAATTGACCCCGGGAGAGGCTCATACCGCGCCAGGACCAGGGGCCTATGTCGTACAATATGATTCACAACATAAACGGGTGGGAGTGCCTATTCTCGCGGCAGGCTCACCACGATTTCACGATGTGGAAATGACAAGCATGCGGGAAGCACCTGGTCCTGGCTATTATGACGTGGATGCACAACTGGCTCTTGTAAATAAGCGTAGTGTTGTTCTCGGGAGTGCACCTAGAACATCTGTTTTTGATGCCGTGTCAGTTACCACTGGTGCCGGACCTGGGGCGTATGATGTACCGCTACCAAAAGGTGGCCCGTCTTTTACGATGGGACATCGACAAGGGAATGCCACCACAGTAGAACCTTCACCAGGTCCTGGATTCTACGACACGGAACGCACTACATATATAGGTGCATTATCCCATAGGCCAAGTGCTCTTCTTGGTACCGCTGAACGCTTCATCAAGACAGCCGAGGAGCGAGCAAAACTAGATGTACCAGGGCCAGGTTCGTACATGACAACAAGCGGAGCGGGAGGCGTGTTGGGAATGTCACCGGATGGTAAAGGACGTGCTGGTGGTGGTGGTGGTGGTGGTGGTGCTGTATTTGGTACAAGTCCTCGTCTTTTTATTGGTACAAATGCCGCGGACAGCGGTGTTGGTCCCGGGGCATATGATCCAGAAGGAATACAGACTCATATCCCTGGTGTGGTGTGGGGAACAGAAGAACGTTTTAATATGCAAAAAGATGAATCATCCCCGGGTCCTGGAGCTTATGAGGCGAATACATCTCAACCTTCCCCCGTGCGAGGGGCGGTGTTCGGCACGGCGGGCGAAAAGTCCGCAATGGATTGGATGCTTCCCGCCGACGCGGCGCTAACCCCAGGACCCGGCTCCTACGTTCCGCAACACCCACAGGAGCATGTCACGTCTGCTGTTTTCGGATCCGCCCCCCAACGCGTCGGTGCGGCGGCGGACCAAAACCTTCCCATGGGTGTTACACCTGGTCCTGGAGCGTATGTACCCGCTGCCCCGCAACCACATGCTTTTCACGCCTCATTTGGTACAGCGACGCGTCATGAGACCCATCCTGACTTACGTCTTGGTCCAGGGCAGTATAGCCCCATGGAGACGAACGTCCCATCACCACAAAAAGTGACATTTGGTACCGCCCCACGCTCACCAACGCAAACTGGGAGTTACAGTGAAACCCCAGGTCCTGGTGCATACATGCCGATGGATAAGCTCACCCAGATGAATAGCCCAGGAAGTGGCCCTGTGACATTCCCATCCGCCCAACGATTTAGTGAGGTTCATAATACAGGTAATAATCCTTCCCTTTTAGGTTACGGACAAGGGGGTGCCACACCCGGTCCTGGAGCATATGCTGTCGAGGAACGCATGGTAAGTATTGGTTCCCGAGGTGGAGCTGTGGGTTTTGGAACAGCCCCACGTAATGTCGAGTATGAAGAGCGGGAGAGTGCCATGCTACCTGGACCTGGTCAATATAGCCCTTCCAATCACATCACAAGTTCTGCTCCACCAGCCTATGCATTCGGTAAAGAGTCACGTGAACAAGTGACCTTGTCGGATGGTCCCGGTCCTGGTGCATATGATGTGATTATTCCAACATTCACTGCCCCAGTTATGCGATTCGGAACTGAAAAACGCGAATTAGGCCCACTCATTCTCGCCGAAGTACCTGGACCAGGCTCGTATGACGTCAACAACAATATTCCTAGCCAGGCTACAGCCCCTGTGTATCGCTTTCCCACGGCACCACGTGAAGTATCACCCCATTTGACAAGCGTCACTCCTGGTCCTGGGGAGTACGACCATGAATTCGACTGGCGCCAAACCGCTTCACCTTCTTTTCCCACGGCCCCACGCTTCACATCTCCTTCAGGAGGAGAAGGTGAGGGGAGTTCCCTCCCAGGACCGGGTCAATACTCTCTATCGCATCCAACATGGAAAACCGGTCATGTCTACTCTTTTCCAACAGATGCACGTATGGGTAATGACACAACAAACGCAACCGCCGAATTACCAGGACCTGGCGCGTATGATCCAAGACAACTCTCCCACCAACGGACCCCTTCGCCTGTGTTCGGGACAGAGCCCCGCCGCTCGCCTGAAGTTTCCGGAGCTACCGACCAACCGGGTCCAGGCTACTACAACCCTCCATTACAACCAGAGGGTCCATATATTCGCTTTGGTATTGCAGAACGAGGTTTGGCGCAAGGTGGAAATGGCACAAGCAACGACATACCAGGGCCTGGTACCTATGATATTCTCATGCGTTCCCCCGATGGACCTGTTTTCTCGCTTCATCGAACAGCAGCGCGAGGGCCAACGCTCATAGAGGTGGAAAAGTCGCAACTACCAGGTCCTGGAACTTATACTGTACCATCCACTTTTCCAGCCTCGGATGCGGAGGCGGTATCATTTCCAAAAGCCGTGCGATTTCAACTTCCTAATGAATCAAACCAACCAGGACCTGGACACTATGATTCCATGCAAGGTGATGTCGCTACAGCTACGCACACTGACGGTAGTGTCGCGATGCGCTTTACTACTGCACGCTTTGCAAGCGATTCGAAGAGTGCTGAAATTCCTGGCCCTGCTGCCTATAATGTACATGATCCACAGCATGCGGTAGCGCCTAATGCACCATCGTTCCCACAAGCTTCCCGATTTGTTGTGGCAGAGCAACGCGATGCATCCCTTTTTCCGGGTCCTGGGGAATACAGTTTGCCCGGTGTTTGGGACCACGCAAAGGGAGGTTTTTCATTTGGCACAGGTGCTCGAATGGCTCCAGTAGATGCCACACAAGAGGGGGTCCCAGGTCCCGGAGCGTATGACGCGGGCCGCTACGCCGAACGCTTTATGACTGGACCGGCCTTTACCTTGCAAGGGAAACCTGTGGAGTTTGACCATTCTGATGCTCTTCCTGGTCCTGGGATGTACAATCTCCGTCCCCTCGACGCTCCTCGTGTGGCTTCCTTTGCTCCACTGCCAACGATCGACCCCAACGCTGCCTTTGCGTCCCGTGTGAATGAGACACCTGGACCGGCGCAATATTGCCTTCCCAATTCCCTCAGTCATCGAGCCACCACCATTGGAACATCTCAGCGACCTGAGCCACGAGGGGAGGAGCTACCAGGCCCTGGAGCATACCTGACGGGTGGACCTATTATCTTAGCCAACCAACCAAGTTTTAGTTTTGCCACAGCGCCGCGACCAGGTCCGGAGGCAGAAGTGGCAACGAGTTTATTAGGCCCCGGAGAATATCACCACCCGTTGGAGCCGCGATCCAATGCGCCGGCCTTTACATTTGCGGGGGCCGAACGCTTTACAAACCATTTAGCGAACCCCGCATATGGTGGATCAGGGAGCTATTACAAACCCGTGTATGCGGAGGAAGGACCCGCCTACAGCTTTCCCCACGCACCGCGTCCTCCTCCAGCGCGTTCCGACTCCGCGTTGGGTCCGGGCGAACACTTTCATCCGACACGATGGGACGAGACTTCGGGGCATGGACCAACCTTTCCGAACACGCGCGGATGGAGTGCGCCGCTGCCTGGCGCCGACACACCAGGGCCGGGAGCGTACTACAGAGATGAAGGACAGACAGAAAAAAAGGGGCCAAGGGCTCAACAAGGTGTGAGCTTTTCTTCAGAGCAGAAAAAAGGGCATCGGGCACCTGTTCTACACACAAAGGGCAAAACTGCATGGCGGTGAGGCAAACACGCCTTTCTCATGCCATATGAAACTGTGAAGCAAACATCTGTGGAGTGTATTTCGCAACCTTTCGTGTTCCTCTTGTTATTGTTGTTGTGTTTGTAAAAATGTTGTGTGTCTATTCATTTGTACTGCTCGACGATTGTATACATGTGTTTACACACATATATATATGCAATGCGGGATTTACAAGTTTTTTTTTGTTGTTGTTTTTGTTGCTCTTCTTACTATCCATAGAATCAAACGACATAGATGATGTGCATCGTCAAGGTAACATTAATAAAGGAAAAGGACGCGAGAAAGAATAAGATAGAGAGTGTGACTGTGTCTAGATGAAAATAGGGTTAACCCAACTTTTCCTTTCAATATATATATATTTTCTCCTCATTTTTAGTTTCGTCATGATGCACTCTTTCATACCTCATGAAATCCTTTCTTCCGCATTTCTTTTTTGAGTTACTATCAACTACGTATGCACATGTAAGAGCATAGAGACAATTTTTTGCTTTTTGAAATACTCCTTCTTTTTTACTTTTGTTACTCCTTTAAAGTATTAATGTTGTTTTACTGAGGTCGTTATATTTTTTTTTCTTAAAATAGTGAAATTTTTTTTTTGTTCTTGTTGTTGTTCTTCATTTTATTGTGTATGTAACCCTACTTTTCTTTATATTTATTACTCTTGATGTTCCTTTCATATGTATATATATATATATATATATATACTTTTCTCTTCCTCCTCTTCACTACTTTCTGATTATGATTCATTTGCTCTTTACTTGCTGTTGTTATTAACTTCTTTTGTTTAATAGCAGAAATTAGAGTTACTTAGACGCTGGAAAGAGGTGAAAACCGAAGCGGACTGCGAAAGAGGAAGTGAGGAGAACACTGCAGCGAATTTTTTCTTTTGTATATTTCTTCGTTTGTAACGGTTCGGTTTAAGTGTATAGAAAATTACGCACATTAACCCTTTTTTATTTATTTATTATTATCAATATTGAAAAAAGAAGTTTTTTTTTTCGGCTTTCGCCACGAACCAAGAAAAAAAAAATATATATTTTTTGTACATAGTTATTTATATACCTGCAGAGTATAACGGGGCCTAAATTAGAGCGGTTACAAGTTGGTATATTTGTATATACATAATAATAATAATCGGAATATCGGGAAAGGGCAACCACAACAACAAAAACAATAGAAGCGACAAAACCAAATAAACTAGAATCACACAATGCCGCAACAACCACAATCCCAGCAACAACGTTTGCCGGTTGTGTTACCCCAACAAAGTTCTCCCCGACATCTACAAGGACTTCAGCCGAACTCTGTCAGTCCCTCCGTTTCCGTGACGAGCAACAACCTCTTTGCTGTCTCTCCCGTGCATGGCGGCGACCCGAGGATGGCACAGGCCCCTCCCCGAGCTGTGGCAATCGCTCCGTCACAACAAATGTTAGGCTCCAAGGTGCCACATTTTACAGGAGACGCATCCGCCTCCCAACGGGGGAATCTTGTTCCGCCAGGGATTCTGCAACCACAACTTGTGCCAAGTCATCTAGTCCCCCCTCAGGCTGTCGCACAGCGGGCAAAGATGGGAGCGGGAGTTCCGCCATCCCAGCAACAGCAACAGAGAGTGGGGTCAGTGGTTGCACGCCCATCGTCCCAACAGCAACGACCATCCACTGCCCATCCTCTCGGGTACCCTGTGGGACCCTCGAGTATGAATCCACACGCACAACGGATTTTTGTCGTTGGGGCTTCGCAGAATCTTAGTCAACAACATGGGCAACAGCCGCAGCAGCATCAAATGGGGCAACCGTCGAATTACTCGAATACTAGTCCGCTCCCTGTGCAACAGCAGAGGCCATCCAATGCTGTCTCGCCTACTCTCAGTCTACATCAACAACAACAACAACAACAGCAACTGATGTTTCCTACGCGGCGCTCGGCATCATCTAGTGTGAATCCAGCACAGCCGCAGCAACAGCCAAACGGTGTTCAAGGAATGAGATCGTCCTCCTCTGCGAGTAATACCCAAATGCAACAACAGCAGCAACAGCAACGTCCCTTAACCAGTGTTTTTCGATCGTTTTTTTCTAGTGATACTCCAAATCAGCAGCAACCGCAGCAGCAACAACAACAGGTGCATCGGCAGCAACCAGAGAAGCATCAACAGCAGCAGCAGCAGCAACAGGATCCACCGCTGTCATTAGGTGGCGCATTGAACTCTACACCTTTCACCTCACTTAATAGCAGTCTGCAGCAGCTTCAAAAGCAGTCCCATCAGCAACAGCAACAACAACAGCAGCTACGTCCGCATATCAATGTGCCACCGAGTCATGAACAACCGCGTCCAGTGGCAAACCATCCAGGACAGATGCAAAATGCCAGTGCTACGAGACTTGCTAGTGCTATTCCTTCTCCTGGTGCCTCTACTGCTCCTCCTCCTCCTGCTGCTGCTGCTGCTGCTGCTGGAGATGGTACTGCTACGGCTCTTCAGGTTCCTTCTACGGTGCGTCTGCGGGATGATATCCCAGAGGCTGGCGTGGCTCCACCCTCTGCGGTTCATGTGACACAGGACGGGGAAGGCCCCGAAAAGCGCAGTGCCGAGACCCGTCGAGTACTGCGCTTCCCCAACCTTGCCCTCATGGACAGCGATGAGGACTCCAGCGGGGTAGATATGGCGATCCCCACCCCGCAACGACTTGCTGCCCCGCCGATGCAATCGCCAAGGCCCATGACGAGACAAGCGTCCACCCCGCCGCGCGCCACCACCCCAAGTGAACTGTCGCAGGCAAAGGAGGAGAGCGGTGGGAGGAGGACGCCGGAGATGCTCTCCCCTGTTCCAATAGACCCGCGTGACGAGGAGTCCGCGGCGCAGCTGACGACGAGCACGCGGTTGCACCATAGTCTCTCCGAGAAGTATCCGCCGCCACAAACACGAAACAGTCGCCCCCTCACATCTCCGCCAAAGGAAAGCACGGAGAGTGTCAAGCCAAAAGCAAATGAGGGAGCGGACTCCACAGATATTCTTTCCCAGACAGTCTCCCCAACGCATTCGAATAATAAGAAAATGTTAACTAAGGAAAAGGCGGTGGCAAAAGCACCCAAACGTTCAACTGTCACCCCATTGCTGCCACAAACGAAATCCCCCGACGCACGTCAAAACGTGGCCGTGGCATCAAAACTCAAAGAGGCGCCGAGTCGTCCGATAGCAAATCAAAGCACCTCCATCAGGAAACATTCACAACCCCCAAAACTTCGTCTGGACACCAAAAAGCGTGCGATGGAGGGCTCCGTCTCATCACTTGGGTCGCCTACGCGTTCCCCATCGACGAGTGAAGCGCACGGCACGGCCAATACGAGTGCGGAAAAGAAAAGCCCCTCGATCCGCTCTTCCTCTGCAAAAAAGGATCCATCTGCAAAGTCGGCAGACGCCTCCTCCACCTCTTCATCCTCATCATCGAGAGCACGATCCGCATCCGCCGTGTCCTCGCTGCCGCATGCCACGCATCGGGGGAAACTGTTTCCTCCCCGAAAAAACTCGTCCCCACGCCGACCCGAGCATGAAAAGGGTCCCCGCCACCACGCCAACTCGCGTTCGCGGCGAAACGTCACACCCCATCGCACACATCAGCAAACCCAGAGACATCAACGAAGCAAGAGTGCGAGCGGGAGTGACGACTCCTCCAAACGCGAACTTCACCGTCGTCTCTTCCGTTCGCGTGATGTGTACGCCCTGTACAACGAGCTCCGGCGTCAACAGGAGGAGATGCGACGGAGCCGATCCCATCGCTGGCGTAGCGGGGAGGACACGTGTCTGTCCGCGCAGAGTGGCGCCTCGCGGGATTCACGTCCGTGGCGGCACACCTCGCGTCACCCAACGCCGGTCGGACCGGTCTCCCCCCTTCGCCGACCTTTGGGTTTTATCAATGTGGGCGGTGATGTCTACCGCCAAGCGAGACGGACTCCGTTTGGCGGATCCGACTACGAAGGGTCCCCGCGTCGGGCACACAAACAGCGGCAGCCGTGGTGGCGTTCGGAGCCCGTAGAGCCTCCGCCCTGGTCGCGCCTCGCCGCGTCGTTTTCGCCAACGCGACGCCTCTCTTTGCCGCCGGGCGGACAGCACCCGTATGAGGTGTCGAACCCCCACACACGCCGAGACAGCGCGGTGCAAAAGGCGCACGAGGAGACCTCTCGCACACGCGCCGCGAGTTTACCTCTGCGCGAAAATGGAACGCATCGTTCTGGGCGTTCCACAAACCTCTCCCCGCGCCGCGCCACGCCACGCTCCGCCCAAACACCCAAACGCGCAAACGGCAAACGCCAAGCGACGCCCCCCCACTCCCCCCCGCCGGCGCGTGTGTGGCGCCAAACCCTCACCCCGACACGTCGCCCCAATCCCGCCGTACCGAACGGCGCGGCCCGGTTGGATCGGCACGCCGTTTCCCGCCGCTGCTGCAGCGCAGGGGGGGCGGCGAGCACGTCGACGTGGTTGGATGAGGTGATGGCCGCCGGTCTCGCAGGAGGAGACGCCTCGCCGCGCGTTCCCATTCCCGTTGTGGACTTCCGCAAAGACTTTCGTCCCCGTCTGGACGACCCGCCCAACGCGAAGGACATCCCGCCGCGTGTGGGAAAGGGGCGGCACTTCGCCCCAACAACCGCCAAGGCGGAAAGCAAAGCGGAAACCCGAGCGGGGGCCGAAACGCGCACCGTTCAAGCGCCCTTCTGCTTACCGCTGGAGGCGTACTCGACGTTTCGGGTGCGGGATCCGGCGCGGCCCTCGGCGTGGGCGGTGGCGCCAACGCGAAGAGATCTCCTCGCCGACTCCCCCGCCGCCCGCCGCCGGGTGCGACGCGCCGCCGCAAATGAGGGAATGCGAAACGGCACAAGCGCCGACGCGGCGGAGGGGGAAACGGGTCCGCCCCCGCTGCTGGTGGAGGAGGTTCGGCTCGATGAGCAGCGGCGGCCGTATGTGCTCATTAAGGAGGTTCCGTGTGGGGCGGAGGCGATGGCCGCACAAAAGGCCTCTGTGGAGCGTTTGTCAAGACCACGACCGGTGTTTGTTCGCCCGGAGGAGGAGGAGGTTTGACGGGGGGTGTGGAACAAAAAGGAATAGAAGAGAAGAGAAGAGAAGAGAGAGAGAGAGAGAGTTGTAAGAGGGTAGACAACTCAATGATTTGCATTTGTACTTGCTTGATGTGTTTTTTTTCCTTCTTGTTGTTGTTGTTGTTATTGTTATCCATAGAGATGAATAATTGTATTGGATATTATGCATGACAAACCTTTTTTTTTTATTATTGTTATTGTTGGAAATTAATATGGTATTCGCGTGTACGTGTGTGTACTTTTTTTTTTTTTTGCCCACCGAAGGAGAACGTGCTCCATTGGTGTATTGTGTATTGTGTTGCCCCATAATTTATGTGTGTGCTTCTTTCTCTCTCTCTCTCTCTCTCTTTGAAAAGCTTGTCGGTGGCGCATGTCGAGCTTTTTTTTTCTCTTTTTTTTTTGCTCTTTGTATTATCATTTGTATTGTATGTCTATGAATCTTGTCCTTTCCGATTATTATGATTATTATTTCTCATGAATTGTTCTTTGTTTTTATTGTTTATATTTTCTTTTCTCTGATGAATGCTATTTCTACTTCTATTTCTTTTTGGTTTGGTATGTCTGTTTGTGTCTGTGTGTGCTCTACTGTCCTTACAAAGAAGTGAAGCGTATTGATGTCATGACTTGAACTCAAAAAAAAAAGTAATAATAATAATAATAAAAATAATAAACAAATGCGGTCCTTTTCAAACCAAAGTCCTCCAAAGGAAAGCGAGGTTTTCAAAGTGTTTCGAAATCGACACCCCACGTGCACATCATATATCTTTACAAGAGGAAAAGATGCCGTTACTCGGTGGACGGCGCTCCGTTTAACAGACCGCAGATGCCCCAAAGACTCGGATGTGCCAATCGTCCCATTCATTGCGTGCCGTTCCCTCCCGCACTGCAGTGAACTCCTTGTCCAACGCGATTTTCCACCTCTGATCGTATCGCGTACACCAAAAGGAGGTATTTGGGGTGCTGTGCGTATTGGACGTTACGGCGAGTGTATGGCCTTTCAGAGAATTCCCGTCCGTTGGCGACGTGCTGTGTGTTTGGTGGTGCATTGGAGGAGTCCGAAGTGGACGGAATGGACGGGAGTGGGAGTCACCTGAAGGAGACGAGTTGGGCAAACGGCGGGGGAACGCAAAGGAAAAGCTTTGGGTGCTCGTATTCTACTTATTTTGAATTATACTCCCATTGTTTTTTTTTTTTTACTCTTGTTGCTGCAGTTTTTACTACTTTTTGTTTGTGGTTGTTGGAATGGATGCGAACATGTCAAAAAGAATCGTTTGTGAAGGAAATGCGCGATGGTTTGGGACGTGTTAGTCTTTTGTCCTCATCGTTGTTGAAGGGCACACATTTCGGGAATGAGGCAAAAAAAAAAAAAAAAGTACGATGAAAAGCGAAAACAAACAGAAGAATCAAAAATAAATCACCGACAGAGAACAAAATGAGAGCAAATGATATGGACATACAAAAGACAACAGAAAAGTGAAAATGACATTAAATAAAGAAAGCAAAAGAAAAAAGAGAGATTTAAAAGGGTGATTATTATTATATTATTATTTTTTGAATTATTTGCATGTTGCACATGTTAAGAGAGGTTTTTTGTTGTTGTTTAAATTTATTTTTTGTTTTTAGTTTTGACAGTTTATCCAAAATGGTTTTGGCGATTCGTTTCTTTTAGTGTTTTTTGGTATTTTTTTTTTGTGTGTGTGCGTTTTTCGATATTTTTACTTTTTGCGTCATTCGTATCCAAATCTGCGAAACACTTTCAAAGAATTACCAAAAATAATTTTACAAACGAAAAGAAAAAGGAGTCATAAAAATGTGAGAAAATCAGAATAAAAAACAAAAGGGGAGCAGTTTTTTTTTATTTTTATTTTTTCGTTTATTGTCATTTTTCTTTTCGTTTGTTCGTTTTAATTTATTATTATTATTTCTTTTTTATTTTTGAGTTGAACGTTTATTTTGGTAATATTCCTTTTGCTCTTCTCGTTGTTGTTGTTGTTTTTTTTGATGTTTTTTTTTTTTGATTATTTGATCGTACATTTAAATCTGTATATTCTCTTTTCTTTTTGTTTTTTCGCGCTCTCTCTCTCTCTCTTTCTCATTTTGTTTGTTAATTCAAATATAAATATTAATGATAATAATACAAAAAGGAAAAAAGAGATTATTTGAACAACGTACAGTTCTTCTTTTGGCGTCAATTACAAAGAAAAAGAGGAAACAAAAGAAAAGGTTGCAAAAGGTACTGTTGGAGTTGCTTTAGGGGAGAAAAGGGATTAAAAAAAAAAAACCAAACAACACATTTAAACAAAAAAAAAAAATAAGAAAAAAAAGGTGAGAAAAGGAAAAGTTCAGTGTTGTGAAAAAAAAAAAAGCATAACAAAAAAAAAAAAGTGAAGAGAGAACAGAAGGAAAGTTTTTTTTTTTTTGGTTTTCGTGTAAATTGTCTGAGCATAGTCAAACAAATTTAAACAAAAAAAAAAAGAGGAAAACAAAAACCAAAATCACATATATACACAAAGACACGTCAAAAAGAAAGGAGAACTAGACAACTACAACAAAAATATATATATATTAAAAACAAGGTACAAAGAAAAATACTATTTATATATATATATATATATAAATATATATTAAAAAGAAAAAAAAAAGTCAATCGAAGAAGAGAAAAAGAAAAAAAAAATTGTTTTCAATTTCCTCTCTGCAATATCGTAAAGAGGAAAGGGGAGACTAAAGAGAGAAACGCGTACATAAACAGAAAGTTTTTTTTTTAAGGGTAAACAACAACAACAAAAAAAAAAGAAATAACAATACTCAGCGAAAATACAAAAAAAAAAGAATTTAAAGGGGACAAAAAAAAGTAAGAATAGCAAAGAAGGGGGGGGGAAACTCAGTTATTGCTAGTTGTTTTTTTGTTTGTTTGGAAGAACTAACAAAAAAAACCAAGGAGAACACAGAAACACAAAAACCACATCAGCTAATTTTGAAGTAACAAAAGCGAGAAAACACAGAAACTCCTTTTGGGTCGTTGTTATTGTTTTCTTGTTTTTATATTTTTATATTCGCTTATTGGAACAGAGAAAAAAAAAAGAAAAAAACAGGCTAAGCAGTATTAATAGGAAATTATCAGTTGAAATAACGTGCTTTAGTTGTTGAGAAACAAAGAAGAAGAAGAAGAAGAAGAAAAGAAATAATAAGTGAAAGAACATATAAAAAAAAAGAGAGGAAAGAAAAAGAAAGAGTCATCATCTTTGGTTTACATATACATATACATATATATATATATATATATATATATAGTCCTCTTTCGTCTTGCTTTGTTACATTGACACACCTCATCCACAATGATGATTTCCTGTGAAACGAGTTCCTCCTACGTCTTTGGGGGCAACGCATCGCGCATACACACATCGACGAGTTCCGTTCCATTTGGTGCGACGCCCACAGCGGCCGCCGTTCCCGCCACTTCTGTCGCCTCCCCACCCAACCCGCGTGAGGTCCGCCTTGGCGGCGGAGGTGTGAGCCAAAGCAGTCTGCACTATTCCCATTCCCACTCCAATCCCCATTCCCATTCCAATTCTAGTTGGGTGTCCGCGGGTGCGGCCCCCCTTGTCTCCGGCGTCGGCGTCCCCGACCAGAGCCGTCTCCGCGCGTCCACGTCCGTTTCCGCCGGTTTGGACGACCCCAACGCCGCCGCCTGTGAAGCGCATCGGCGCGACCTCTCGCCACACAGCGCGCCGACGCCGGAGACCTCCATGACAACCGCCACAACCGCCCCATTGCCGGAAGTGGCGGCGCACGAACGCCACAACCGCCCGGTAGTGTTTGGGACCTCTCGGCCCGAGTTGGACGTGACGACCGCCCGACTGGCGGTGACGCTCTTTCTGAACCACCTCTGCCACGATAACCGCGCGGAGCCCGTTCTCACATCGGACTTTCACTCCCACCGGCTGCCGCCCATGTCGGTGGAGAACTACGTGGAGCGCATCGTGCGCTACAGTCTCATTAGCGGCGAGACGCTTATGGTGAGTCTCCTCCTCCTCCTCCGCTACTCGTGCTTTGTCGGGCACCCGGTGAGTGTGTACAATGTGCACCGCCTCCTCATCACGAGCGCGCTGCTCGGGATTAAGATGCGGGATGACATGTACTACAGCAACGAGTACTACGGCCGCATCGGGGGCATCGGGAACGCGGAGATCAACAAACTCGAGCTCCGCTTCTGCACCCAACTCGAGTGGGACATGTGGATCGATGAGAGCAGCTACGAGGCGTTTGCGGCGATGCTCATTGACTTCGTCGGCGCCGACGGCACCGCGTTATCCCCAAACGAGACGGACGCGGACGTCTCTGGGCGGCGCGCGGCGCTTTGGGCGGAGCGTCTTACGCCGTGGAAAGCGCAGTTTGAGGCCGACGCCATCGCCCGCCGCGCGCGGCACCGAAGTGTGGCCGAGACGGACCGCCAAAGCGACGCATCGCGCGGCCGACGGCGCCATTTGACGGCGGAGGACGTCACACTCCCCGCCGTCTTTGGGCGCGGGGCGGCGACGGTCGTGAATGTCCCCGCCTTTCCCCAAAGCCCAAACCAAACAAATACGAATAAGAGTTTTGGTATTTTGGAGCGGGCTGTGCTTTCGGGGGAGGAGACCCGCGCGCCGAGTGCCTCCGCCGCGGGGATTAGCATTCACGCCAAACCGTATTACTACAAAAGCGGCGCCCACCGGACGGGCGGCGGGACGCGCCATCAGCAGCACCGCGTCCACCGCGAGCGGGACCCGGCGCCGGCGCTCAACACGGGCGGATGGATCGCCCAAACCGCGCCGAAGAGCCCATCGCAGCCGACCATTGTGCAGAGTGGGAACACAAGTGGGAATTACAGCGCGGGGAACGCGGCGATGCGATTTACCATGTGGCGCGCCCCAAATGAGGGGACGGAAGGGACGGAAGGGTTTGGGCGGCGCGGCGGAAAGAAACGGTCAAAGCCCGAGCACTACAAGGACTACCGTTAGGCGAATGGGAAGGAAGAAGGAAGGGGTGGGGTTCGTTTGTGCATCAAACAAACCAAGGAAGGGTGTGTATGTACTTATTTATATATATTTAGTTATATATATTTATATATATATAACTATATATATATAATGTTTATGTATGAGCGTGCGTGTGATCAGCGTGACTTTTCTTTATTTATTTTCTTTCCTTTACAAATTCACTTCAATTCGAAAAAAAAAAAATAATAATAATAATTGTAAAAGAAAAAAAGGGAAGAATGAACTTTTCTTTCTTTTTTTTTTTTTTTGTATTCTCTCTAAAGATTCGTACTAAACAAAAAAAAAAAAAGAAACTATTGAAGCAAACTATACAATCTTTCTTTAGAATCAATTCTCTGTAAAGACACTTTCATCTTTTTCTTTTTTTTTTTCCTTCAAAAAATAAAAAACAAATACACACAACAAAGAAAAGATAAAGAATTGTAAAGAGAAGAAAAAACAAAAAATTTGTGTTTTTTTTTTTTTTTCTTTCTTTGAAGTAATACTAAAATGCACACACAAAAAAAAAAGAAACCCCCACTTTTTTTCGCCAAATAAAAAAAAAAAAAGAGAAAAAAGATTCCAAAAAAAAAAAAACTAAAAAAAAATCCTTTTTTGTGTAAAATTGTGATAATCGCATCGCATCTATCAGTCACTTTGTGGACTAAACAAAAAATAATAACAGAAAAAAAAATTCCAAACATATTTTCGTTTTCCTTTTGAGATGAGACGAACCATTTTCTTTTTTTCTTTTGTTTTATTTGTTTTTTCATCCCAAACCCCCAAAAAAAGAAAAAGGAATCATTTTATTGTTAAATTTTTCCCTTTCTCCAATCTTTTTCCTTTTTTGAACCACTTTTCCATTTTTTTCCCATTTTCACAATTTATATATATATATATATATATATATATATATATATACATAATTTTTCTTAAGAAAAGAAGCAATTTTTGGTTTATTCTTTTTAAACCTTTCTCAACAATTTTCCAGTTTTTTTTTTGTTCTTTTTTGGAGAAATGCTTTTTGAAAAATTGTGAAGTGTCAAAAAAAAAAAGATATATATATATATTTATATAAATATATAAAAGAATTCAAAACAAAAAAATATGCAAAGTTTGACTGAAACCGTTTTTTTTTTTTCATGAAAAGAGAGAAATTTGAACATTTTCAGATGAAATGCAAAAAAAAAAAAAAAAGATATTAATAATTTAAATAAATGGAGAAAAAAATGAAAAATTTTTTATTTGTTTTTTTCTTTTCATATATGTCTTTAGTAAAAAAAAAAAAAAATGGATTTAAACGAAACGAAACAAAAGAAAGAAAAAAGAAAAAGGAAACAAATGGTGAGTAATGAAATGATTTTTTTTGTTTGATTTTTGTTTGTTTGTTTGTTTGTCTCTTATTATTTTATAGTTTTTGCTGCAAAATGTACACTCATGAACTCATTTAAATGTATATTTTTTTGAAAGAAAAAAGAAAAGAATGTATGAAAAAAGTGAAATGTAAGATTTTATATTGTTATATAAATTTCTTTCATATACTTTTTTTTTTTTTTGTGGGGAAAATGTGTGCGTTTTTGTCTTTCATTTAAAAAAAAAAAAAGCAAAAAAGTTATTTAATTTTTGCGAACATTAATTAATAATAATCACAAAATACAAAAAAACAATGAAATAATTAAAATGAAATGAAAGCGAAAACTGAAATTTGAACATCCAATTGAGTCGAAATAATTTTTAGAAAAGACGAAAAGGAAACAACATGTTTTTTGTTTTTGTTGCTTTTTAGTATTACTTTTGTGTATTTTTCTATTTTTATTTTTTGCACTTTAATAATAATATGACGTGATGAATATATTCATTTCACTACGTTAAGATGAGGGAATAAATCCAAAGAAACAAACGAAAAAAAAAAAAACATTTTTTTTTTTTTTTTGCAAATGGATTTTTTTTTTTATTTAAGTTTTACATCAATCGATTTTCCTTTTTTTTTTTAACACACAAACAAATCAAATCAAAAATGCTTTCAAAATTTTATGCAAAAAAGAAAAAGATGAAAGAAAATGACATCATTTTTACGTTTTTTTTTTTTAATTTACATTTCATTTCATTTTTTTCCCCCTTTTTTTTCTTTTTTTGTTCGGTTCATTAGTTCTTCCATTTATTTTCCACACATTTGTGTTATTATTATTTTTTTTTTTCATTCATTTTGTGTTTTATCGAAAAAAGAGAAATATGTTTTTTTTCTCTTTTTTAACACTGAAATGAATACAAAAAAAAAAAAAAAGTGGACGAAACGAAACTAAAAAAGTATATATATGAGAAAAGTATTTGTGAAACTTATTTGAAAAAAAAAAAAAACAGTTAAACTAAATTTTACACAAAAATGTTTTTAAAGAAAAAAGAAAAAAAAATTACTTTTATTTCTTTCAAAGGTGAGGTCTACATAAACGTTTCGCTATATGTATACATAAAGTTGAGACGTGCACCGAAGAGCATAGTCTTTCTTCTTTTCTTTTCTTCCTGTAATTCTATTGGAGTGTTTTTTTTTTATTTGTATTTTCTTTTTGTTTGTTTGTTTCGGTTTTTTTTTTTTGGTGATTTTCTACACTTTTTTTTTTCCTTTTTTTTCTTTTTTGTGTCTTCTTTTTTATTTCATTTGTTTGCGCGTTTTTCTTTTTTTTTCCCCCAAATTGAGTGACCATTTTGGTTTGTTGTTACGTGAAGAGATATTCTTTTGAGGGAATTATTGTTTTTGTGTTTTAAAGCATTACACTTTTTGATAATCACAAAAATCATTTTCGTTTTTTTTTGTTTTTTTTTTTTAAATTGGTTTCGTTGATTTTCATCTTTTTTTTTTCTGCTTTTTGTGTGGTTTTCGTTATTCGACAATTTTGACAAATGTGTTCGTTTTGAATATTTAGATGATTTGTTGAAGCATTCTTTTTTGTTGTTAATGTTTTTGTTTTTGTTTTTTTTGTTTTTTTCGAAAGAAAAGAGAAAAGAAATATTAAGAAAATAATAATAAAAGAAATGAAACAAAAAATGAAAAAGAAAAGAGAAAATAATAAAATATGAACGGCACAAAAAAAAAAAAATGAAAAAGAAATCGCAAATAGTAATAAGTGAGAAAACCACAAATATGACAAAAAAAAAAAATTGGAACGAATTAACACAAAATAGAGATGTAAGAAAGAAAGAAGTTTTTTTGTGATTGTTTTTTTGTAAAGGAAATAAATGCGAGAAGTATTAATTTTGTAAAAAAAAAAACAAGAAATGAAGCCATTTCATCATTTCTTTCGTGTGTTTTTTTATTATTATGTTTTTTTTTTCTTTTTTTCTTATGTCTGCTTTATTTGTCCGATCGCAAAAAAAAAAAAAAAAGATTTAGATATAAATCATTTCTTTGATGTGTGCTTTTGCCCCCTTTCTTTTCTTTTTCTTCCTCTTCCTTGTGTGTGTGTGTGTTTCCGTTTGTGTACTTCACTATCTTCTTTATATATATATATATACTTTCACTCTTACCCATCCACGATTTCGTACGAAATGTTAGAAATGAAAGCGAAAACAAAAGAAGAAACAAAACAAAAAAATATCCTTTTTTTTTTTGCCCTCTTTATTTATTACTTCTTTATAAATGCTTCTGTGTGCTTTTTTTTGTTTGTATTACTTTTGTTTGATGTTTTCAGTTAATTTTTTATTTCTGCTTTTTATACGTTATGTTTTTATAATCGTTTTCGGCTTTCTCTTTTTGTCTTTTTTCTCTTTTTATTTTTTATTTTTTGGGGGAAATTGTTATATTTTTCTTTTATTTAAAAGGGAATTAATTGGATTTGGGGGGTGAATCCATACTCGTTAGTGAAGTTTGTTTCGTTTTTTGTTTGTTTTTATTTAATTAGGCACCAAACAACAACAATCAGAAAAACAACAATTATAAAGAAAAAAAAGGGGGCAGAATATTCAGAAGGTACACATTTCAACGTGAAGGAAGCGGAGACATTCATACCAACAGCAAATAAAGATTGGAGTAACGTGCATTCCATTTATATTGCGCCTTCGATTCTTTGTCATTGGCAGTACAACTTTTGTTATTATTACGTGTTATTATTATCTCATTCCACACACATAACAAAACAACAACAATCAGAAAAAGAGGAGAGACGGAAAAGACGTGTAGACCGAAAGAAGGAACATTTATCTTTTACAAAATCCCCCTTTAAACAAAAAAAAAATTCCTTTTCTCCTTTTTTAAACGAGAAAAGAGTCTGAGAAGGACATCGGTGTGATACTGTGGAATTTACCAGGACATTTGTGATTACACAAATTCTTTCATATTTCTTCCTTTTTCATATATATATATATATATATTCCTCTCTTACGTTTGTGTGTGTGTGCGTTCAAACACATACACGTGCATTGCTCAAGAAAGAGAAGAAAAAAAATCAAGTTAAAAGAAGTGAAATACAAGAGCGCACTGCTTTGCGTTTTCATTTCCTTTAGCTTCTTTCTTTTTCATTTTTTTTTTGCTGTTTGAGAGCAAAAAAAGAAGAAAAAAATATAAAAAACGTACATTGAGTCAATTTTGTTTTTGTTTATTGCTCGTTTCGTTCGTTTGGTTTCACCAATCCTTTCGAATTAGTGTAACATTTTTTTTTTGTCTGTGTGTTTCCCTCTGTGTTTTATTATTACTATTTTTAAATATTGTTTGTACATTTCTTGTGTTTGGTGTGCGGTGCTGAATAGGTTGTCAATTGAGGAATCTCTTTATTTTCGAACACCCGGTAAACGGTAAACGACGAATTGGAAAGTGCTCTTCAAAGTCTGGACAACAAAACAAAAGAGAAAAACACACAAAACTGGCGAGGTCTTCTTTTGTTTCTTTTTTTTATTATTTATTTGCGAAGAAATACGTAGAATACCCATAAATATAAAGTAAATATAGAAAAAGAGAGAAATTGGTTTGGTGGGTGTTCTTTTTCTTTTCTTTTTACGTTTGTAATCACTTTATTTATTTGAGTTCGCACATTCTTTATATTTACCTGTTCGATTATCTCTTTGTGTGTGTGTGTGTTTCCCACTTGTTACTATTATTATTATTATTATTACTTGTGTTTATTTGGTACGATTGGTGTGATGAGTGTGTCGTTCCCCAAACACGGGGAGAAGACCCCCCCATCGGAGAGTGAGACCGCCCAAACCTCCCACTCAACGAGTGCCTTTTCGGCCCAAACAGAGTGCCGCCAAAACCCGCCCACGCGCAAACGGTGTAACAGCACCCAACGACAGGCCGCCGTGAATGCGATGAAGACACACATGCGAATGGAGCAAAAGCGCATGGCTGTGCGCCTCTCCAACTCCCCGTGTTTGCAGAGCAGCCCTACGCCCCTTCTCGTCAGCTCCGCCCAAAGCCATCCGCCCTCACACGAGAAGGAGGAGGAAAGGGATTACTTTGTCCACAACTTCGCGACCGTCCACCGCACCGTTGGGGAAAAGGCGGAATCGGCCAAGCGGCGGCCAACGCCGGAGGACGTGTGGGACGATCACACCGCCTCGGAGACTCCTATCAATTCGTGTTTGCCCGCCATGCACTCCCCGCTCCAATTGCCATCCATGGCGGTTCCGCAGAGGTGCACCGACACAACGCTTCCCGCGCAGTGTGATCCAAAGAGGTGGAAATTAGACGACGATGTCGATCATCTCGATAAGAGTGCGGATACAACGCGAGGAGTGGAAAAGGTGGAAAAAGGTGAGGACTGTGTGGGACGACAAGTTCCTTTATGTGCTTTAAATAGTTATAGCCGACGGGTGATGGAGGAGGAGCCTCACATATGTGTCAAAAGAGAAGAAGAAAAAGAAGTAGACGACATCAAAGAAGACCACAACAGGAACGAGGACGAGGATGTGGCGACGAGTCAGATGGGAAATGCGTCGAGTTTCTTTTCTCACCAAACCGAAGACCTTTTCCATCCCCGTTCGAGTCGCATGTGCCGCCGTCACCTGGATCACACCGTATCGCTTAGCATTACACTCCCCACCACACCCCCAAACCCGTCCTCGCCTTCCCTGTCGATGGGATCGCATGGGAGTGGGGAACCGCCACTTTGTGAGGGCCTTTCTCAATCGAATCCCACCTCCTCCACGCGCCACCCCGCCCCGTTGGGTGGATGCGGCGAGGTGGAAAGGGTCGACGCGCACTTTGCGAGTGCCTCGCTTTGGACGAGTCTTCCCCAGCAGGACGCGTCCTTTCGGGATGCGTTTCTGAAGTCTGTGCATCACAGCACGAGTGGGGCGACGCATCCGTTGCACGCGTGGCGTCCGGTTGGAAGCGGCGCCTCCCACCCGTCGGGGAGTTTAGGAAGTGTCGAGAAGGAATCCGCGCGAGCGTCGAAGTCCGCCATTCCGCGCTTCTTCACGCAGCAAGATATGCTGCAGGAGCACCCGGAGCGGTTTCAGGTGTGTGGAAATCGCCCCATACATCATAGTGTGCCCCTCAAAGGCGGCAATGGGGGTGGAAATGGGGACATGAACACGTCCGCATGCGTTTCCTCCGCTTTGGCGAAGGCGCGTTTGGGGGGATGGGCGTTCAGTGCGCGTGGCTGTCGCGCCTTGTCGTGCTTTGAGGCGGTCGAAGTGCTGCCGGGTCTCTTTCTCGGGTCGTACAGCGATGCGTGCAACATGGACGCCCTCGTCGCGTGTGGGATATCGATTGTGCTAAACATCACGGAGGAGTGTCCGTTAACGGAGGAGATGTGTCACAATGTGAATCACATTCGCTTTATGCAATTTCCACTTCGAGATCACAGCGATGAGAACATCACGCGTTACTTCCGTCCGCTAACGCGTATGATACACAAACAGCTTCACCGCCGCCATCTCGCACTACAAACGCGGCGTTTAAACAACGCATCGAATGAAGTGCCGTTTTCCCCAACGCTTTGCACCTCCGGCGAGGGGGGTGTGTTGGTGCATTGTCGAATGGGTGTGAGTCGAAGCGCGACCATAATTCTCGCCTATATCATGATGTATGGAACCGACATCACCGGGGAGTCTTGTCGGCGTACGGAGTTCGACTGCGCCGTCTCCAACGCGAACAGTCCGATGCTCTCCGCCGGCCCCGCGCTGGGCCGACCCGCGCGCTGTGCGGAGGATTGGGATGGACGGAATGGTGGAAATCGGGGAACGCCCTCTCCGGTTTGGCGCTGTGGCTCCTGCTGCTGCTGCGTGGCATGGTGGAATAGAGATCGAACGCAGGAAGTGGAAACGGGGGAGAGGCCGATGGTGGTGATGAGTTACCGAAGTGCATTTGAATTAGTGAAGCAGCGAAAGGCGGATATTAATCCAAATATTGGTTTTGTCCTCTCACTGCGGGAACTCGATGGCGCCTCTCTCTCGCCGTATTGAGAAAAGGGAGAGGAGGTAAAGAAAGAAAAAAGAACGGAAGGAAAAAAATGGAAGTGAGGATATCATAAAACAAGAATAACAACAGTCATGATGAGAAAAAAAAAAAACAGATTGACTGAACAACAACAACAACAAAAAGAGAATACAAATTTAATAAGTATCTATATATATCTGTATATATATATATATATATATATAGATATAGATATATATAGATATATATATACATATATATATATATCAATGTAACAATAATAAAGCGTAAAGGAAGCACAATGAATTACGAAAAAATATATAGTGGTAAAAAAGGAATGATATCTACTATGTTGTACAAAGGGAATCATGAATAAAGAGAGGATGCAATATATTTTCTCTTTTGTGGAAATGAGAGTGGTGTTTTGTGTGTGTGTGTGTGTTGTTGTGTTTTTATGGCATGCCAAATGATTCAACTAGGTTGAGAGTGAATATGAGCAACATGAACAAAAAAAAAACAGAATTTATATATATATATATATATATATATATATATATATAATAGTTATAACAATAATGAAAAAGGTGAAGATTGGATCTTAGTGAGGTATTCTCGCAATGTGTACTTCAGTAGATATATATATATATATATATATATATTCTTTTCTCACGCGTCTTTTTAATATCTTATATGGTTTTTTTCGCTTTTCTTCTTTTTTTCTTCTTCGCTTTTCCCTCCACCACAGTGTACTTACACGCTGAAGAGTACATGTGCTATTCCTTTATAATTCAATCTGCTGCTCACTTGTCTTTGCAAGCTAAGAGAATAATCTATGAAGCTTCAGTATCTTGTTTTTTTCTTTTCTTTTCTTTTTTGAACGCTGAATATATAAAATATAAATGAAGAAATACAACAGAAACGTCAGAAAAAGAGAAACGTAAATTGGCAACAGAAACTCGGTGCAAACAGATGTTTTGAAAGAGATAGTACAAAAAAAAAAATGAATATGCATTCTTTTTTTGTTGTTGTTTTGAAAGCGTCAAAGAAACTAGAAAATTAAGTCTGTGCAAAAATTCAAAGCGTAAGTAATAATGTGTTGAAAAAAGAGCAAAAAAAAAAAAGAAGGGAATCTTTGAATCCGAATAAAGAGCAGAAATTCCTCTTTTTTTTTTTTTTGTTCCTTCGTATTTTTTTTTTTTCTTCCTGTTATTACAATAACATTTTTTATATCTTTTTGTTGTTGTTGTTGTTACTGTTGTGTGAAGTATGACGCACATGTGCCATGCAATGAATGAACAACTTTTTCCCTTCTCATTTCTGTCTCATATATAAGAAAAAAATTGTGTTGTTACTTTACGCATTTGAAGTGAGTGTACTGGTTTTACCATTTATTTTATTTTTACTACTGTTGCTCAGTGTTTGTGTGTTGTGTTTGTTTTTCTTCAACTTTCTCTTGGTATGATTCTGTATTTTGATTGTTTTCCGTTTCTTTTATTATTATTATTATTGCTTGCTTGCGTTCTCCCTTTTTAGTAATTTCATTGCGTCAAAGTATGTTTTTTTTTTTCTTGCTTTGTTGTTTTGTCTGGTTGATAGTGCCGCTGTCATTGCTTGAATATTCTTTTTTGTTGTTGTTGTTGTTGTCATTATTAAAAACTCATGGTGGAATCAGAAAGAAACAAAAAACCAAATTCCTATTTGTCCTTTGCTAATCAGTGTAGAAGAAAGTTTTATGTAATGTGGATAAGAAAGACGCACACACACACACAAAAAAAAAAAGAGCAATTTGTAAAAAAAAAAAAAACGTTACCCCCCTCTCTCTCTCTCTCCCCACTTCAAAAAGGAAAAAGAACTGCACGAAAGAAATGAAAACTACAAAAAAAAAGACTTTCAAGGAAACAATTAAGAAGGACAGATAGAACAGGGAGAAGAAAACAAGTATTGTGATTGTTTTTCTGTTTTATGATTCACTCTTTTTGTGTATTGCTTTGATGATTCTTTCTATACGCTGCAGTTAAAGAACAACAACAACAAAAAAAAAAACCTCACACACAAAAAGCAAATGAACAAACAACCAAAACGAAAGAAGTGGAGATAACATTTAAAGTCTCGTTTTCTCTTTTCTCTACATTTATATTTTTCGTTTTTTTTTTCCCAGGTCATGTATGTGCATCTTCAGAAGTAACTGTTTCTTTTTCTTCCTTTTTTTTTTTTTCGGTGTGTCTGTCTTCTAATATGTGACAAATTTTCTCCCTCTAACGCATTTTATTTGGTATCCTACTTTATTCTGTAATTTCTTTTTCCCCTATTTTCTTTTTAATTTTATTTTCACGCTTTTTTTTTTTAAGTAGATATAAGAAGACACGTTTAAGGAACAACTAAGAAAAACGACATCGCTTATTTGTATTATTACTTCTTGTTGCTTATCGCATCATTTTCGACATTCATACAAACGTGTATTTTTAGTAAACCAAAGACATTTATTTATTTATTTATTTGTTTATATTAAACCATTAAATCACGCAATCATACATGGAGACGGTATTTCAAGGACAAATTCAGCGCCTAGAGCAGCAACTTCGTCGCTACACGCAAGCCTATGAGCGTCAACGCGACTTACTCTATGAACTCCAATCCAAACTACATGAACAGCAAACGAACGCGAGCCTCCCGAACGATGATGCGTTTCGTCAACGCCTCGCCGATGCGTTGCGGCCGCCTCCGCTCTCCCCGTCGCAAACCGCGCCGATGGGAGACGCCCTCACCGCCGCCGCCGCCGACGCGGCGCACCGCTTTGTGCACTCCATGCGTCGACTATGGATCGCCTTCTTCGCACACATGCGCGGGGAGGTGCGGGGCGTGTTGCGCGATTTGGATGACGTCTTCACCGCGTTTGATGCGAATCCGCGGGAGGAAACCCTCGCGGACTTGTTGGAGGCGCATCAACGCCTTCGCCCGGCGCTTGGCACGGTGTTTGGGGAGCCGTTTGAGAAGGACGTGCCGAATCTCGCGGGGATGGCGATGCCGCCGGGGAATCCGCTGGAAAAGGAGGCGGAGTTGGTGCATAGTTTGACATTATGTCTGGCAGAGGCGGTCGCGCCGCTCCTAACGGTCGTACTGCATCACCCCAATGCAAACAAACACATTCCTGAAAAACGGCCCCTAAATGGAAACGGGAACACGAATGAGGGAAATGAAAGTTCCGAGGAGTCGTTGAGCGGTCCGCGAGAGGAAACGATTGGACTGCGCGCCGCCATTGACGCCTATCGCCGTCATAAGTCCACACTGCACGGAAAGCAACCGATGGAGGAAAACGGAGGACACCCAACGCGAAGTACGCCCATTGCATCTCACCACATAGCGCGTGGCCCATCCACTGTTGGGACCACACCTGTGAAACCGATCCCAAACCCACGAAACATCAACCCACACGAGGAGGACGTCGCAACAGAGGAGGTGAGGACCGAGTTTGGCGTCACGGAGGTGGACGAGGAGGTCTACCACGACTCCAACCAGAGCCCATACAACCCGAACCCCCTCGAGGAGGAGGAGGAGGAGGAGCTCAACCGTCTTTGTCGTCCCCTCCACGCCCCCCGCGAGGAAGTGTGGGGCAGCGAGACGCCCTCTCCCCGTTCCCACTCCCGACCGGCGAGCCAACGCGCGGGAAGCCGCAACGCCAGCGCACGACGACCGGCGCGCCGAAAGAATGACAGCTCCCAAATAGAAATGGTCCTCTACGGGGATTGCGGGTTGGAGTTGGGGAGTCGTAGTGCAAGTCGAGGGACATCCCACGCGCCGCGTCGGGGTTCGTGGGCGGAGAGGACTCAACGCCCTTCGCGGCCAAACGATGCGTCCTCCGCCATCAACGGCAAGGTGGAGGAGGAGGAGGAGGAAGGGAAGGGATGGCGTCATGGGAGTCATCCCACGCAATCGGATTCCGCCGCGGAGGAGGACTTGGACCGCTACGAGGATCCGCATCTCCGTTTACGACACTTGCAGCGATTGGAGGAGAAGGCCATGTTTGAACTCACCAGCACCGCTTCGAGGCGTCGTGATAAGGGAAATGAGACGCGGTATTACGCTCTTAATAAGCGACTGGCGCGCATTCGGAGTGCGGTTATTAAGACAGAACGGGAGGTCTATGAACTCGATCGCATTGAGAAGGAACGGCAGGCGTTGCGACGAGAACGGGAGGAGTACAATAGACGACGGACGCGTCATTAATACGCGTGTATTTCATTCATGCAAATGGAGTAGTATATATATGTATATGTATATGTATCTTTGTCTGAGTGTGTGTGTGTGTGTGTGTTTAACTGTATCCTATGTATACAGTAAATACATGTTTTTTTCTTCTGTTTACGTCAAAAATTTCTTTTTATAGTGTCGTGTATGTCAATGATAAGTCAAAAAATCTGAAACAGTTTGAAAGTATCAAAGTAGTATTTGTGTTTCTCTTCTTTTTCTTTTTTTGTTTTGTATTGTTTTATCGCTCCTTGTGGCTGACTCGGATTCTGCGTGTCGGTAGAATCATGAACATATATAAAAGAATCCCTGTATGAGTGAAATATATACAAAGAAGCTTATCCGCCTATTTTCTCTTGGCAGTTGTGCTCTTTGTGTAGGACGGGTGTAGAGCTAAAATACAAGAAGGTTCTGTTTCCTATTTTCATTTATGCACATATATATATATATATATATATATTTATATATTGTTGCAATCTGTGCTCCTAACTTGTTTTCTATTTTTGTTCTTGTAGTTCAATACTGTGTTTATCATCTCGTGGTTTCGTAGCAAAAAAAAAATGGAGTTTAAAAACAAATTAAAGAGCATAGTGAGGTATTCTCAGTACTACAAACTGAAATTGTAAAAATAAGGAAAAGAACAGGGTAAATAAGTATGAAAAGCACAAATAGATTCTAATATCATTTTGGCTTGCTACTGTACTGAGTATGAAATGAAAATTTCTTTTAAATCATTTTTTTTTCTTTTTGCATTTCCATTTATACACTTATATATACTTCCGGATCAAGAGTAGTTATTCTAGTAATCAAGCAAAAGAAAAAGAAAGGCTCACTAGCTAAGAGAAGAAAGGAATACATATATACAAACGACGACAGGTCAAAAGAAAACAAGTTTTACACATCATATCAAATATAAATATTACTTGATACGCACATACTTCCCGCTAGAGTCGGTTTGCTGAGTGTTATTATTATTACTAGTTGCTTTTTCTTTCTTTCTTTTTTTAAGCCTTTGCTGACACATCATGTCTCACCCCCTCACACAGTCTATTCCATCCCGTTGGGTCAGCGCCCTTCGTCCGTATATGCAACGCGCCGAAGAGTTCGACTCCCGTGAGCCCGTTGTGGCGTACTTTCTCCGCAACTACGCCGCCTTTCTTGGCATGAAATCGCGTAAGAAAGAGGACCGCGAGGGGACACAATATCTCATGAAACTCATTGAATCCCTCGAAAACGACAAGAAGCGCCTCTCCGACGATCTCTCTAACATAGACGGACGCACTGTGTTGACGAAATTCGGCCTTATGCTTTTTGCCAAGGCCGATGATGAGGAACGACGGGGAATGGCAAATCTCAACATTGTGCGCCTCTTTTTCACCGCCTCCATCCTCTTTGAGGCGACGGCGCAGTTCACCGACGATGGCGAACTCGACGGCATCGCGATGGAAAAGCGAAACTACGCCCGTTACATTGCGGTGCGTATGAAAAAGGCTCTCGATAGTGGTTTGGTGTATGAGAGTCCAAACATCACGGAGTCCTCCCCAAACGCGGATGACAACGAGGAGACGGAGACAAACGGGGCGGGACAAACACTCTCCACGCAGCCGCCCTCCTCCTTCCTCCCGCGCGCCCCCCCAAACGCGGCGGCTGTCCATTCGGGTGGAAATGACCATCCCGCGTCGGGGTTTGCAACGACAAGTCCGATAAACCAAATAAAGGGAAATCCCCACGCGGATGCACCGCCGGACTACACACCCCCACCCTCATACACCCCGCCACCATACCAACCACCCCCATCCATGCCAACAACAACAACAACAGCAACAGCAACAACAGGTGCTCCCGCCCCACGCAATAACAACCATCACAATAGCACCACTAACAATGTGCCACAGCCATCGTCGACGGAGTCGGCGGGAACGCCATCTATTGATGCCATGATCAATGCACAAAAGTTCGCTAAACAGGCGGTGAGTGCGTTGCAGTTTTATGACCACGTCAGTGCGCGGAAACAGCTCTTGACGGCTCTAAACTTACTCGATGGGAAGTGATTTGTTCATTTATATTTATATTTGTTTGTTTGTTTTTTATATGGAAAGCAAAAAAAAAAGTGAACGTGGAGAAGAGAAAGGTATTGTCAAAGAAAGGGAGAATTAGTAAAGGAAAAGGTAGGAAACGGAGATGCACAAGATGCGGTGTAAAGAGAAGGAAGAAAGAAAAAAAAAGAGAAGAAAAACGAAGAGTGTAAGAAGAAGTGTGAGAAGAATATGTGAAACGCTATTTGGTACCCGTTTTTTCTTTTTTTGTGTGTGGGTCTTATTGCTGATGCTGTTTTTCGTATGAGGGGTGGTGTTGTTTCAATGGTATTAAGGTGCTTTGTTGCTGTTTATTTGTTTGTTTAGGTATTGTTTGTAGCGGTGCTTGTTGATTTCTTCAATAATGACTCTCGTGTCAGTTTTTTTTGTTACTCAATGCATCTTTTTTGTGTGTATTGTTTTCTTCTTTTGTTTCTAATGAGCTTATCTCACGCTATCTCTTCTTTTTTTTTTTTTTTGCTTGAATTTTTTGTACGAAATTTCGCTCAACCATTGTTTGGATTTACAAGTGTTCAACTGAAATTTGCGTAGGAGTTTTGTTTATTTTATCCTAATATTGTTCTTTTTTTTTTTACCATTGCCGTTTTTATTGTTCCATTGTTTTTTTCTCGGAAATTATTGTTATTAATATTCTTTTTTTTTTTTTTGAGTACTTCAAGTCTAGTTTCTTTTTTTTTTTTTCTTCTTCTGCTTTCTTCTTTTGGTGTAGTGGTACATAAGTTGCGAAAAAAAAAAGAAGCAAGAACACACACAAAAAAAAAAAAAGAGAGAAGAAAGAGAACAAAAAAAGAAAAGCACAACAAAAAAGCAAAGAAAGAAATGCTATCTTTTGTTTTCCCTGGGGTATGGAATGTTTTCCTCATTGTACTCGTTCCCTTGACAACCCTTGCTGTGTGTCTCTTGTTGGACCGTATTTCTTTTCATCGCATGCGATTCCATCTCCGCAAGAGACAAAAAGAGAGTCATGGTTCAGCTGAAGTTGCCTCCGGTGAAGACAAAATCAAACCAAATGGTTTAGAAACGGCGGATGAGAAGACATGCAAGAAAATTCTCATTGCATACGCCACACAAGGGGGAACCGCACGTGCCTTGGCGGAAAAACTCTTCTCCATTCTTCAGACCACATTGAAGGAAACCGCGTACAACACGGAGGAGGCTTTCAATACCTCCGATAATCCGAATGGGTGTTGTCAAGGTGGAAATACGTGTTCTTGTCTCCCCACACACCCCTCCCATGTTGTGCCGGAGGTACGAATGATGGAACTGTTGGAGGATAACGGACAGTGTAACGTGGAGCACCTCCTCGAGGACAGTAGGTATGAGTATGGTCTCATCATCTTCATTGTGAGTACATACACGGATGGGGAGGCACCAGAAAAGTCGGTTCCCTTTGCTAAGGTGTTTGAGGATGCATGCAATGATTTCCGTGTGCCTCGTGATGCGTTGGCGCACAGTAAATTTGCCCTCATGGGTCTTGGAGATATTGCCTATGGTGATAACTACAATGCTTTTGCGCGCCGGCTGTTTAAGATGTGTCAAGGTTTGGGTGGTAAGTTCATTGTAACTCCTGTGTATGCGAGTGGCGCAAATACAGGTGCGTTATTTAATGTCTTCTCCGCCTCGTTGCTAAAGTGGATGAGCCGTGTGGAGTATACACCAGATGGGGACTTTGTGGTGCGACGGAAGACGCAACACAAAAAGAACACCTCTCTCGACGCGAAGGAGGAGTTGGCTGCCGCGCAACGCCGCGCCACCATAGACAGCCAAGACGAGTACGACGACGAGGAGGATGAGGAGGACGAGGAGGAAGAGAAAAGCAAAAGGGGAACGCGTGACGCCAAAAAGGAGAGGCATTCGACGCGGACGAAGCAGCGCGAGATGAACGAGGATGAGGATGAGGATGAAGACGATGTGGAGGATCTTGTCCTCGATGAGGAGCTGCAGAATGGAACCGGAAATGGAAATCCATATGAGAAGAATGAACTCCCGGAGCTTCTGTACCCACGACTTCGACAAAATTTGCAGAAGCAAGGTTACCACCTTGTTGGTTCACACAGTGGGGTGAAGCTGTGTCGCTGGACCAAGGCCATGCTACGTGGACGTGGTGGTTGCTACAAACACACCTTCTATAACATTTCTTCCCATCAGTGCATGGAGATGACCCCAAGCTTAGCTTGTGCTAATAAATGTGTCTTTTGTTGGCGTCACCACACCAATCCGGTGAGTCGCTCCTTTCGTTGGAAAGTAGACCCACCAGATATGCTCATCGCCAATGGTATCGCGGGGCATCAACAGATGATAAAACAAATGCGTGGTGTGCCAAATGTTACACCCGAAAGGTTACAAGAGGCGATGCAGGTACGTCATTGTGCCCTCTCTCTCGTGGGAGAACCAATCATGTACCCAGAAATCAATGGCTTTGTCGATCTTCTGCACACAAAAGGTATTTCATCCTTTATGGTTACCAATGCGCAGTTTCCGGAGCAGCTTCGACAGCTGAAGCCTGTGACGCAGTTGTATCTCTCCATTGATGCCCCAACGCCGGAGGAGTTGAAACGGGTGGATCGTCCATTATTTGAGGACTATTGGGAACGTTGCCTCGCCTGCGTGCGGGAGCTGCGGCGGAAGCCTCAGCGCACTGTGTTTCGATTAACTTTAGTCAATCAGTACAACATGGAAAACATCGCCGCCTACGCGGATCTCGTGCGTCTTGGATGGCCAGACTTTATTGAGGTGAAAGGAGTCACGTACTGTGGCACGAGTCCCACCTCCACACTTACGATGAAGGAAAACGTCCCGCGACACACGGAGGTGGTGAAGTTTTGTCAAGATCTCTGTGAGGTCCTCACGAACAGTTCCCCTCCCCGTGATAAGGCCTCATGGGTTCCAACAGGAGTCACGGTGAACACCCAAACCGCAGCGAAGGTAAAGGAGGCACAGGAAACAGAGGAGGCGAATGGTCATGATACGGTTAATGCCGCACAGGACGCTCTCGAAGGGGATCCCCTGACGGGGGGGTTGAAAAAGACGGAAACGAGACCCTACGAAATTGCCTGTGAACATGAACACAGTTGCTGTGTTCTCATTGCACTTCGCAAATTTCGCGTCGATAATGTTTGGCACACATGGATTGATTACGAGAAGTTCGCCACATTGGCGCGTAGTGGTCGTACAGACTTTACGGCTGCCGATTATTGGGCCCCAACCCCTTCATGGGCGGTCTTTCAATCCGACGAGAAGGGCTTTGATCCGACTCAAGTGCGCGTCAAGCGTGGTAAAGCGGCAACCACACTAGCAGATTCCGGGTGTTAGCATCTCACCAAAGAAAGAGGGGAAAAAAAAGAAAAACAATAAACACGCACATACCAAAAAAAGAAAAAAAAGAGATATTGTGAACGGACATGCAAAGGCGTTAAACGAAGCACTACGAAGAAATTAAAGTATATACATACATATATGTATATATGTACATCCTTTTGCTAATTTTGTGTCTGCAGCGTAGCGAGAAAACGGATAATAATAATTCAATAAAAATAATCTAGAACGATTGTTTTTTTTTCTTTTTTTTTTTTGACAAAAATGAAATCAGAAAAGAAATGCCTTTTTTTTAATCCGATAAGAGGAGTAAGGATATCTAAAGAAAATTAGAAGCTAGAAATCACTTTTCGTTTCTTTTTTTTTTTTGTTATATACTTCAGTGTTGTTTTTCTGCTAATGTTAATCTTGCGGGTTACTACTGCTTTCCTTCTCTTTTTCTTTTTTTTTTTTATGTAAAAGAGAAAAGTCTGGTGTAAGCATTTCAGCCAATATAAAATTATATTGTGACTGCCTAATAGGGCCATAATACCCTGTTGTGACTTTTACAGCCGCTTTTCTCTTTTTTTTTTTGTTTTTGTATAGTGGAACCAAACAACTTTTCACCGACACTAACGCATACACACATAAAGAAAAGGAACCCCACAAAGGAAAAAATATTGGTAAAAAAAAAAAGAGAAAAATTAACCTCACGCTAAAAGTGTCGAGAAAGGTAAGAAAAAAATTTCATTTCTTTTTGTTTTTTTGTCATTTCTGAACTTATCAAAAGTAAATAAAAAAGTTGAAGGGAAAACGAAAAACTCAAAAAAGTAAAAAAGTGGTAAAAATTCAAAAGTTTTTGTTTTGTGTACAAGAGGATAGTTTTGCTGTCCTCTATTTTTTTTTCGTTGTTGTTGTTGTTTATATTTGCTAATATTGTTTCTCCAGAGTTATGCATCCTTCTGCCGCAGCCAGATTCTTTTCCGGGCATAAAAGTGATTCATTATCCAGCAAAAACCCAGAGGCCTCAAAGCACAACTCAGCGATCCAAGCCAACACCCACTTTACCTCACACCATTTTGGTTCCTCCCTACGTGAGGAAACTTTGCCTACTCTGGATATTTGTCTCCCCTCTCATCAAGTGTCACACCGAGGTAGCTTCGACAACTCCATCCCAATGGAGTACTCCGCCTCAACAGCAACGACGTGGTCTATATTTACAAATCCCAAACAAAATGGGGAGAAACTGTTGCCTGAAGCCATACCATCAGATCATCCGAGTAGAGACAATGGGCATGAAAAGCAGCACTTCTCTGCTTGCCATTTGACAGCGGATACGATGAGCTTGGCCAAGTGCTCCTCCTCCGGGGCAACCCCTATGTCGGTTGCTGAAGAGGGAATCTCCCCAAAGGATATCAATGGGGTAAAAACGGCAGCCTGTACCTCCACAGATTTGTGTAGCATGCCAACGGTGACAGATAAGAGATCAAGTCGAAATATGTACGGTAATGTAACGGTGTCAAATATTGGTGCTGAGGAAGATGAGTTGGAGACGACGAGCATAGAGCATGTAGAGCATGTTCGTGTGATAGTGCGTGTTCGACCACGTCGTTTTTCAACAAAAGGGCCAAACCCATGGTGTATTCACACAGAAAGCGGTGTGATTGAGCACACTACCACAGCCAGCAGCGATTTCCAAAATAGAGGAGGAAGTCGCAACGCTAACCCATCCGCAGGCAGTGCTAAGATGCACTTTACATTTGATACCATTCTCGATGAGAATGCGCAACAGGAGGATGTGATGGCATGCGTCAGCGAACCTACACTGGAAAAGGTGCTGGAGGGATACAACGGCACCGTCCTCTGCTATGGACAGAGTGGAAGCGGTAAGACCCACACCATGATTGGTCCCGACGGAGGTAAAGCGGAGGGAATGCGCAACCCACAAAACGGTGGTCTACTTCCACGTTTTCTGGCTGCTTTGTTTGACAAATTACGGGAAAAATATTCCAATGTAGCAGAGGCAAATCCAAAGAGTGAGACTAGCGAAGAAAAGGTGTCAATGGGAAGGGCAACACCATTTGGTGCACCTCCCCAAGGCTCTCTTAATTCTGGTGCACGTCAAACTCACTTCAATCATACCAATGCACATGTGAGTAGTGACACGAATAGCGCACGCCCAAGTGAGCAATACTTGTCGTTGCAGGAACGTGTCGACTGGCGTTGGATTGTTGAAATAGGCGCCATCGAGTTGTATCGTGAAGATTTACGTGATTTATTGGCTGATGTAAATCTTCATGATCCCTCAACTCTATCCACGTTTCCGACTAGGTTTTCTTCTGCGAATAGTCCATCCTTGAGTCCCATGAAACCGACTCTCGAGGCACCGCAATGTTCGATGGAGGTGGATGCTAAACTCGTCCATACCCCGAGAGGTACAAATCGCACGGAGGAATTGACCGCACCCCAAACACAAAGTCCATCTGTACGGAGTTCCAGTCTCTTGCGCTCTCCTGGGGCTTCTTTAATGCGTGGCAATCTCAGCGGGATTCGCCGAGCCACCTCAACCCAATCCTCCCCATCCGTAACAGCTATACAGACGACGCGAAATCAATTTGGAGGCATGCGTGGAAACTCCGTGACACTTAAAATATGTGAAGATGCGCAATGGGGTATTGTTGTGGAGGGTCTCACGCGGCATTCAGTGTCCTCCGCCGCGGAGGCGACACGTGTGGTGAGTGCAGCCCTTCGCCAACGTCATATGGGCACGACGGCGCTTAATGAACACAGTAGTCGTTCTCACGCACTCTTTTTTGTGTCCCTTCAACAATGGGACGGGGAGGAGGCCATGTTGGAGGATGTCCCTGAAGGTGAATTGCCCCGAGATGGATGGACCCGTTCTGTGCTGACTCTGGTCGACCTTGCTGGTTCCGAGCGTGTGGCGGCTACAGGGGCGGAGGGACTTCGACTAAAAGAGGCACAGCGTATTAATCTCTCTCTCACGTTGTTGGGGAATGTGATTCGCAAGCTGGCCAAACCACGACGCACGGGGCAGGAACATATTCCATATAGAGATTCGAAACTCACACGTCTACTACAGGAGAGCATCGGTGGTAACGCGCACACCACATTGCTGTGTAACATTTCAACGGATTCGTGTGATGTAATGGAGAGCTTTTCAACTCTTCGCTTTGCCCGATTGGCAAAGCATATACGCAATCGCCCTGTTGTGAATCGTGTTTTCACGACAGCGGAGATGAAGGCGCAATTGACGGCCGCTCACGAACGCATAGCCCTTCTCGAACGACAACTTCTCGAGCAACGCGAAAGCATCACGCGACAGCTCGGCGTAGGCGCTGAATTGACAGACGGAGACACGGAAAGAGCAGAGGAAGAAGACGACGACGATGATGATGAAATGGAAGAGGAGGAGGTGGTGAACGCTGTGATGGCCCTTCCCCACCCTCAAGGCGAACCCGACGAGGACAAACCGCACTTGAAGGTCATTCCCATCCAAGCGATCCTCAAGGAACGCGAGGCGCGAAAGCGGGGCACCGCCCAAGCCTCTCCGTCCATGTCATCACTGAAGCGTCATGTTCGGGAACATCCGGATGCGTTGGGTAACCACAGCACCCTCGCGGAGGTGGAGCGGCTACGCGAGGAGTTGCGTTTGGTGCGAGCGGACCTCACGCAATCCCGCGCCGCGCACGCCTCCGCCCTCGCCGCCCTTCATCTCGAGTCCACGCGACACCAACAACTCAAACAGCATCACGATAACGACAACACGGAAAGGGGAAAGGAAGAGGTGCATGACTTGGTGGAGTTGACTTCCCCTATTCACGTGTACACGTCGGCGCCGAGGACGGAGATGGAAAGCAGTGATTTCTTCGCCCTGCCCAAAAGGACACCCGCGACGGAAGGGAATGCGGCGGAGTCTCCATCGCTTACAATGCACACCAAACGAGTCGTCAAGCGTCGAGGCACACCGTCGCATTCGGCGCGGGGTAAGAATCCGTACTATGAGGCGTTGGTGCGATTGCTGCGTGCGATTTCCCCGTCATGGGGAGCGTCCCCATCGGCGGTGCATGTCTCGCATGTACACATGCAAGACATCCTCGTGGTGCGCGCCGAAACATCAATAAAGGAATCGACCACGAATGGGACAAATGGTGCGGAGAGAGAAGTGTGTGGGGAGAGTGGGGGAAGCACTTCTCGATCTGTTCGGTCCACCGCGGGGGTGCGGGTGGAGGAGCAAAAGCGTTTGGTGGCAATGCTCATGTTGTATGGGGTTAGTGATATGATGTAGAGTCACAAGAATAACAATGATAGCTGCTAGAGAAAGAGGGAAAGGGTGAAAAAAAAAAAAGGCAGAAGAGGCCAATAATCACGAAATGATGTTGCGTACTAAGGTCAAATAACACGGCAAACCAAAAAAAAAAGTAAGGAACAACAAATAGAAGAAACATATATATATATATATATATATATATATATCCCTGTGTGTGTGTAATGAGTAATGGAGAAAAACAAGAGTTAAAAAATAAGCAAACTTCAAGCAGAAGACATATCACTGTGGCACCACGGATCCAAAAGGAATATCATCATATGACAAACCCAAAGAGGAAGTGGAAAGAGAGGAAGTAAATGATGTCCTCTCAGTCTTTTCTTACTTTTCTTTTGGCGTGGAAGTGACTGTTGTTCTTTGTTTATTGTTTTTTCTTTTGTTCCTCTTTTTTTTTTTTTTTGGTTACCCTCCTAATCATTTTCATATTTTTGTTTTTCTTTTCTTGTTGTTGTTGTCTTGTTCTTGTCAAACACGAAAGAAATATGTTCCAAGCTAATGGATCGTAACACTTTTGGTCACTGTGTGTGCTGAAGTTGTTGTGTTCTTTCCTCCATGTGTTCTGTACTATCTCACTGTTGCAAATTGAAGGTTAGTTTTTTCATCTTTTTATTTGTCGATTTCTTTTTCTATTGAATCGATTGTTTCTGTGCCCTTCTTAAAAACAAGAAAAAACGCTACTCTTTTTTTTTTTGATAACTTTCAGCATATTATATGTATAGTTGTATACATATATTTATATTTATATGTATGTGTAATACGCAATACTCATTTTTCAAAGCAAAAACGAGTGGGTGAGTCAGAAAAATGATTTTTTTTTTTCTTGAATACCTTTGAAAGCTCTTCTTTTTTCATTCTTTGTCTACTTTTTTTGTTTTGGTGTTGTTGTTACTTCTTTAAAGAGAACAGCTTTTTTGTCTTCATATTTTTGATTGTGATCGTTTGTGAACTACTACACATTTTCAATGAAAGTGATATCAATAATTATTTTTATTTTTATTTTCTCTATTGCACTTTGATAACTGAAAATATGTTCAGTAAATACGCAAATTTTCTTTTTTTTTTTTTGATGCTTTCTGTCGGCTTGTCTTTTTTTTTTTTAGTTCATCAGTGCATTTTTTTTGTTTTTCTTCTCCTTTATTTTAATTTTTTCATCTTTTTTTTTTTTCAAGAAATCTTTTCGCAACATTACTGTGTCTGTGTGTGTTTTTGCCGCGTTATTTATATATATATATATATATATATATATATATCTTTGTGCATTGTATTTGTGTACTTGCGGTGCCAAAAGTTTGTAAAGCAAAGGAAAAAAAAGACTAATGAAATGGGCAAATTCCTTTCCGATGCCCATAGTTAGTAAACACGAAGTTACACTTTTTTTCTGTTAAAACATTGACGTAATAGAATTTCTGTCTCATTTTAATTAACTTGCTTTTAATGTATTGTCGTGGTTACCTTTTTTATTATTATTATTATTTCTTCTACCTCTTTTTCTTTTTTCTCTCCTCACATTCATCATATGATTGTTATACAATTATACAAACAGCGACATCGCACTACACAGGAACCGTTGCCTGTAGAGAGAAGGCAGGGTATACATATATATATATATATATTATAAATTATTATTTTCTCTTCATTTTTCATTTTATCCCCCTTTCCTGCTTTCCTTCTTGTAGATGAACGACCCTTGTGGTGTCCCCGGCGGTTGCACCACCTCCGATGACGTAGACCTCAGCCACACACTCGGCAAAGACCCCACGCATGAGGACTCCCTCCTCTCCAGCAACCGCCCGCGTCCGCTTCTCGCCGCCCAATCGCGCCACACCAACTGTCGCCCCAATTCCCGCCGCCCCGAACGTGTCGACGCCCAACGCATCGGCCCGACGCCGCCGCGCCACGCACCCACCGCCCCCCAACTCGCCGCGCACGGGCGGGGCCGAGCGGTGCGCCAACAAAACACCCCACACGCGTTTCGCCGCAGCGCCACCCTCACCCCCGCCAAACGCCGTCCATTGGGCGAAGCGGTCGGGGCGAAGGCGCCGAACGCCCCCATTTACGCCCGCGCCCACTCCTACAGCGGCACTGCGGGAAGTCCGTGGAAGGGGACGGCGCCGTCCCACACAACGGAGCGGGCGAACGTGCCGCCCATTCGTCTCCCCCCGTCGTCGAGGCGGACGGCCCCCATCTCCGCCCGCGTTGGGCGACGGGACGGCCCCGCCGCGAAGTCGGCCGCCCACAACCCTCAGCCATCAACGCGCGGCGTGGTTGGGCCAAAGCGCGCGGCGTTGCGTCCGCCTTCGCTGACGCCAAAAGGGGGAGTTCGTGCGGGAAAAGGGCCGGTCGGGCCGACGCGTCCGCTGTACGCGCGCATGGACACCGCCCCATCGCCAAAATCCACACCCCCAAAGACGGGACTCGTGCGCAGGCGGCAAACCTCACCTCCGGACACGAAGCGGGCGGCGCGAACCGCATCGGCCCCACTCCTGCCACGCTCGAATAGCTTTGTTCGTGGAAATAGTCGAACCCCCGCCTCCTCCCGTGCGGTGACGACGCGGGGGGGTGCGAGTGCGAATGCGACTCCCACATCGGCCGCGAGGGATGGAAAGCAACGGCTTCGACAAACCACCTCCACACTCTCCCTCACGCAGAACAGCAGCAGTAATAGTAGGAATACCAACCATAGCAGCAGTAAAAACGGCCCCAGTCAAGGTCATGTGCACAAGAGGGAAACCAGGAATAGGAGTCATGGTAACACGATGGTAACGGCATCCAACGTGAGAACGCAGCCGCGACGCGCCACACCGACAGGTCCCACTTCTAGAAACACCCCAAACCGAACACGCACCGCGAGTGCACCAATACATCGAGGCATCAAACCAACCAACCCCAACTCCGCTACCAAATCTCCATGCGCTCCAAACCTTTCTAAGCGTCCAGCAACTATTGCAAATCGCACTGCCGGAGGTACACGTGCGGTGCCATCGCCCGCGCTCTCTCGCACCCCAACCGCCTTTACGCGGCGCGCCACACCCCTTGCGGGGGACCCATCAAAAAAAAATACATCCAAAGAAACTTTGCTGAAAGGAAGCGAACCACAACGTCATCGCACTCCTTCGCAACGAAAGCCCCTTCTCGCCGCCCCGGCCAAGGCGCTTGTGCGCGCGACGCATAGCACAGTGGTTCGAGAAGCGGCGATTCGGCAACGGCAGCGGGAACAAATTCAGTTGGAGCATGAGAAGTTAGCGGCGGAGGTGGAGCATTTGCCACGCGCCGCTTGGGAGGCAATGCGGCGTGAATTGATGCGATTGTTGGAGGTGCGTGCGCAACGCGCAGCCTTCGCGGAGGGTTCGAGACCGTCCTGTAGTGAAGAAGACATCCTCACAGAAACAGTCTGTCGTAGTGAAGGGAAGAAGCATGCGAATACGAGTAGAATAGAACAAGTCAATGACGACAAGAATGAGAATGAGAATGAGAGTGAGAGTGAATCTTTCATCCATAGCAACAATGTGGCCAGGAAGCTGGATGAGGAACATTTTCCTCTAGCGACGACCAAGCATGTCCCACCTTTTTCACAGATTCCAGTACCTCCTATGCAAACCCAGGTTTTTGCCCAAGCGGCACAGCAGGCACCGCCTCCTGAGGAACCCCCCGGGGAGTGTCCAAAACCACGGCTAGAAAAGCACCTATCGTGTAGTATTGGTGATGGTAGAGCCTCAAGTGGTTGTGACACCATCACGCGCAGGTATTACCGAAGCAGTAACAGTGAAACACGTCGGGATTGTTTCCGAGTGAAGAACTTTAACTCCCCATACCGCGGACTCACGGAGCGTCCCATCAGCTGTGCCAATGTGATTGCGGAAAACGATGTCCTTTTAGATCGACGTGCCGGTTCTGAATTGCACTACCTACACACGAGGCCACGCGCTGCGCAGGTTCCCCTCCACACATGTGGAAGCAGTGAGGCCGTCCCCACATGTGTAGACTCCGCGGCGGAAGTGCAAACCTGTGAAACGGACCCATTGCTCCTCTCCGGCACGTTCCACTTAAATTGTACACAAAACACCTGTAGACCAGTGGCCACGGCAACAGCAACGGCGCCGGTGGAGTACGAGGAGGAGAACTTTGACAGCACGCTCGCGTTGGTACCGCGGCGTGTGTTGCACAGACGACCTCGTGATGGGAGTAACAGTACAAACCCGAATGGGAGTAGTAGTCGAAGTCCATCTATTCGACCACCAAGTCGTTCTTTTTGTGCCCCGTCGCTTTCCTCTTCGATGCCATCCCCACAGGTGGCGTTGCCATCGTCGTTTGATGTGTCAAAGGATAACTCCCCCCGCGCCCCCACCCACGACTCCTTGCATGAGATGTTTAATGAAATGCCATGCGATGAAAATGTTTGCCCCGAGTCTCACATGGACGCCGAGTGCGTTCATCCTGGGACATACACAACCGCACCCGCCATGCCGCATGCCTTGATGCACGACAATGGGAAGGAGAACGCCAATGGTGTCCTCTCGTCTGGAAAAGCCAAGACGCGGGCTAAGGCCCCCGCCTTGACCTTTTGCCGCACACAAAGTAATCGCCGCCTACCGCATGCGGGAACCCCATGCACGCAAACTCACCGTCGCTCCAACTCCGGACTTTGGCATCAACCCGCTCACCACACCGATAACGGCGCGGTGGTGCTCTCCTCTGAAATGCTCGTGGCACTCTACGCGACCATTCACGGCACCGCCGAGGGGTTGGAGAGTGTGAGTGGGTACTATGAACGATTGCGCTCCGGTCAAACCAGTCGTACCTCCAGTCTGGGAAGTCGACAGGGACGACGACGGGGAATACCGACGCACCCCACCGCCGTGCGTTCCCTCTCCTTTACCGATGCGTTGGGCGGTCACCCTCGACACACATCACGCACCCCAAGTGCGAATGGGGTGTTGGAACGGCGAAGAGAGGGGAAAAAGGAGGGTGGAATGAAATGGTAAACGTTTCAAGGAGGTCGCCGCACCTGGACGGTGTATGCATGTTGAAGTAAGCGCTCAGATTTCAACAAGGTATATATATATATATATATATATATATATATGTGCTAATTTTTATTTTTATTATTTTCAGCTTTATTTTTAATATTGTTTATTTATTTTTCGTTCTTTTACATTTTTTCTGTGCTTTTAGTCTGTGCAGTATATGTGCCGTTTGGAACGACTTTTTTGTTGTTGTTGTTGTTTTGTTTTGTTTTGTTTTTTTGTATTTTTCGCAGACCAGTGCCTTGGATGAGTTTGAGATGAACAACAACAATAACAACGAAAAAAAAAAAGATCCAAGGTAACAAAAAAAATGAGGTAGAGACAACAGCATTAAAATAGATACCGGTAAGAAAACAAAGGAAAAAAAAAGAAGTAAGAAAGGAACATCGTACTTCACTTTTAAACGAATATACTAAGACGAATAGATTTAGAACAAACAAGAGAACAAAGACGCTACGTGGAAACAGTCATCCATCAACAACGAAATGAAGAAAAAAATATTTTTTTCTTTTTTAAAAGAGCACACACGCACACATACAAAAAAAAAAAGGTTCTTTCCTCTTTTTTTTTTTGTTCATGCTTCCCTTCATTATTATTATTATTATGTTGTGTTTGTTGTTTTCATGGGTGTGTGTGTTTGTTTTTCCTTGTCTCCCTTTACTATCATTTACCCCATTCACTCATGGAAACAAATCAAAAGAAAAAAAAAGAAACGAAACGCAAGCAAGCAAAAAGAAGAGAACAAGAATGAAAAAATCTAAAGAGATTTCAATGCTCTCTTATTTTACATATATATATATTTTTAATGTGTGTGGTATTTAAATATCGATTATTCCTTTTTTACTATTATTCTTTCGAACTGCATTTTTTGTTGAATGAAAAGCAATGATCCCTTTTTTCTTCTTGTCGCTCTTGTTGATCTGTTATGGTTTTCTCTCTCTCTCTCTCTTTTTTTTTCTTTCTTTCCTATTACCAAAATAATAAATAATTTCTCTCTTTCCTTTATCAACACATTTATCATTCTTTATATATTTATATATATGTATAATACTATTTATTTGCAGCTTACGCTTTAAAAGCTCCCTTTGCTTATATTACTATTCTTATTGTATATATCAATATATATATATATATATATACGTCTATCCCCTATTCAAGTCAAACGCATGCTCGCCAGTGCGCTTCGCCGGAGTGGCCAATCGAGCGCCCACCACGTCATTGCTCCCGTCGCCGCGATTGAACGGGCGGCGCCGTACACGCGATTTAACACACTTCGCCCACACGCCCACGCGGAGCCGAACTTTCGCGCCCGACCCGCCGGTTGGAGGGGATGGAATGATCCCAAACTGTCCGATCCCTATGCGCCGTTTGCGATGCAGTCCCCGGTGCGACACGTGGATCGCATGTTTATTGGCATTTGGTTTGGATTGGGACACTTTGCCATAAAGAATTTCTTTGGTCCGTTGCATTGGCGGTTGTGGTTGCGTTTGGCGTTTTGGGGCGTCGGCGGATGGTCCTTTGCGCTCGGAACGTACGCACTGCGCATGCACCGAAACGGATGGGAGTGGAAAAATCGCGGGGCGGTCTTTTCAATGGAGTAAACGTTAAAAGGAAATCCGTTTGGGTGAGTGTATTTATATGTCTCTCTTTGTGTGTGTGTGTGTGTGTGTGTGTGTGAGAGAGAAAAAAGGGGGGGAGGGGAAAACGACAAGAGAGAAAAGAATGCGTAAGTATCACGAGAAGGAAATAAAAATAACTTAGAAAAAAAAAAACAGAGAAAATTAGGGAATTCGTTTTTTTTTTTTGGTTTTGTTTCTTATTTTTCGGTGGTCAAAATGGATTACGTCACTTTTCTTTTTTTTTGTCATTTTTATGTTTCTTATGTGTTTCCTTTGTTTCACTTCCTATTTTTCCTTTTTTTTTTTGGTTTATAGTTATACATATGTTTAACTATAATATTATGTAATACGTAGCTGACCTTTCCGACTCTTAAATGCTACAAACGGTGTGAAGAAACGGAATGACGAGAAAAAGAAGAAAAAAAAAACAATCTCTCCTAAGAAAAAGAAGTTTGTGTTTCTTTATTCGAATCGTTTTTCATGAAGACGTGTTTCATTCCGAGAAATAGAAAGTGAGCAAAGAACAAAGGGAAGACGAGGAACGTAGGTAAACAACAAAAACAATTATTTATTATCATTTTTTAGTTAGTTGCTGATAGGAAAGAGGGAAAAAAGGGGGAATGTTTGTGTTATATAGTTGTCAGGAAAAAGAAAAAAAAACAAAAGAGAACGAAAGGGAAATTTGTTTGTAGTAGTAAGTGTGTGCAGTAGAGATCATTTTCTTTTGCTTTGTTTGCGCTCTCTATCATTTTTTACTTTTTACGCACTTTACAACTCCCATCGTTGAACGTAAAGTAATAAAATGAAAAAAACAAAAGGGAGAAAGAAAATAGATAGTGAGAAGAATAAATCCGACAAGAAAGAGGGATGAATGAACAAAGGCAAAGAAAAGAAAAAGTCTTCTCTACTGCAGCACTACACAACTGTTTTACCCACAAAAAAAAAAACAATATATATATATATATTCTCTGCATTCGTGTTGAACTTGTTTTTCTTTCTTTAGTGACAATGCCATGTTTCACAAAGAAGAAGAAAAGAATTTGTGTTGTTTTTTTTCCCCATTATGAATATTTTTCTCTTCTTTTTGTTTTTCTCTAGTTGTTTCACATATAAATATATATATTTATATATTATTACATATTTTTTGTATAGAGTTTTGCTCTTCAGTCCATTGGAGAAGTGAAGGGGCTTTGTTTTTGTTTTTTAATCGCAATAAATAAATAAAATAAAAAAGGGAAGAATATCGTACTATTCTAATAGAAGATCATTCTCCTTTACCCTTTCATAGAAGCGAAAAACGGAAGAGGAAACCCATTATGCGTCGATTTGTTTTAAACTCCTCCGTTGCGTCTTTTCGATCCCTTCCGGCCGTTTTATCGCCCCCTCCCGCCACGTACCGCCACGAAAGTCATGAAAGCCATAACATCCATAGCGATACTCCCAACATATGTCATTCTGTGCCAATGCCGCCTTCTGTTTCAGCGGACGCCCTCCCCCTTCGCCGCCCCGCCCTCCCCCCCACCGACGCCCCCGGCAGTGCGCTGCTCCGGTGCATCGAGAAGGAAATCCAAGACGAGACGCTCCGCCTCGACAAGGAGGACGGCCCCCCGCCGCCGCCGCGTGGGTGGGAGATGTACCACGCCGAGGGAACGAGTCTCTTCTACGGCCGGCGCTGTTGGATGGGCCCGTCGCGGCGGGTCGAGCGGCACACCATTCGCGTGCAGCTGACCACACGCGACGCCTCCCTCGACCCTGAGTGTGATGTGCGGGGCGAACACTTTCCCTTCTCCTTCTTTATGCAAAACGAGGAGCACACCTCCGCCCCGAGCGCGGCGTTGGAGGAGCGGAGTTTGTACGAAAAGAGTGTCGAAATCCGTGCGGATGTCGTGGATGGAGAATTGGTGATTGATAATATCGTTTTTCACGGGGTGTATGACACCAAGGCGACACCCGCGTCGGACCCAAAGTCCCAAACCACACCGAAAGTACATGAGACCCAAAGAGAGGAGACGAAGGTGCGTTATGATAACATCTTTGGCGGTTACCCCGGACCGAATCTCGATGAGGCGGAGGAGGAGGTGTTGGATGGGGTGCAGGCGTGGTTGGCGGAGCGCTGCGTGGACGATCAGTTTGGGGAGTTTGTCGGGCAATACGCCGTTTGGGTCGAACAAATGGAGTATGAGCGGTGGCTGCGACAGCTGCGGGAGTTTGTGGCAGCATAGTGTATGAAAGATGTCTGTGGCGATGATAAAGCAAAAAGAGAAGGCAAAAAAAAAAAAAAAAAAGAAACACGCACAAAAAGAAATGAAGGACAAGATGGAAAGTGTGAAAGTTGCATGACAAGGATTTTCTTTGCTTTTTTGTTTTTTGTTTTTGTTTTCTTGAAGTGTAGAAAAGAAAATCTGAAAAAGTGCTGAAAAAAGGGAAACGAAGAGTACCTGGAGAAAAAAAGAAAGAAAAAACCGTAACAAAAACCAAGAATAGATGGAATTAACTAAAGCAAGATCTACTTATATACTTATATATATATATATATATATTTATATATGTTCAAAATTGTGTAGGCGAATTGCACTGACAGTAAATGAGAAATCATAGAGGTACTCACTTATTCGCACAAAGAATTCGTTCCCAAAAGTCTACACTTTAAGGATTACAAAGCTTTTCATGTCCTCTTTACAGTTTGAGCTCACCACGGATAAAGTGAAACGAAACGAAAAGAAGAACGAAACAGCAAACACACACACATACATACATACATATATGTATATACAAACATTTTTTTTTTTGGGGGGGGGGGCTCAGCTATTGTTTATAAGGGAGTCTTATTGAAGTATTGATTTTTTATTATTGCTATTTGGATATTTTGACTTGTGCTTTTTTTTTATTGTTTTTTTTATTTTATTTCCCATGACGATAAGTGTCTATAATAATAATTTATTATTATTATTCCTCCAGAAAACCCCCCCAAAAAAAAAAAAGAAACAACCAGCTTCCTTATTGTCGCATTAAATCTCTACGACGGATGCCGCCGAGTTCCCATCCCCCTCCGCCCCCTCCGCGTCCCGATCCGGTGACGTTAGACCTCATCTTTGAACGCCTCACTTCCGCCGATGTGCCGATGGAGGAACGCGCGTACCACCTCGTCGCCCTCAGCACCGTCGCCTTCCACCCAACAGTGAAACTCTTTCTCTTTGAACACACCCCAATCAACGCGTGTTCGATCCCCTCCCAGACCCCAAACCCCAAGCAGACGGAGGCGGAGGCGGAGAATGGGCGGCGACGGGAGGCGTTATTAAAGAGCGTCGCCTTCTTTCTCGCCCAACGCAGTCAACCCGTGGCGAAGGAGTGTCGATGGGAAACGGTCGCTCTTTTGGGGGAAATGTGTCGAATGGAAGCGCCTCCCGTTTCTCCCCCCCACCCGGCGGGACGCACCCCGCAGGGGGATGTGGCGCAAAAGATAAATGTGTACGCGCGGCGTAATTTGGAGTATGTGGCGCTTCTTCCGTGGTTTGTGCCGGCCGCACAGGAACTCATCGGGGAGGAGGCGGCCAAACACAAGGCGCAAACGGAGACGTCCTCGTCGTCCCTCATCACCCGCCGCGCCGCCCGTCCTCGTCGGGAGGAGAGTGCACGACGCGGAGACTATCACAACAATTATAACAATGATAACGAGGACGGCAGTGGGAATGGGGTGGTGGAGATGGATGAGGATGTGCGTATTGCACTGCGCGATATCTTAGCGGCGCTTCCAACTGTGGGACGCGCCGACAACGACAACGACAACAACAACCGGACGGACGCCCATTCCGCGCCGTTTACGCAATGGACAGAAAGTCAACTCGAGCACGCGCAGGATCTCATGTTCCTCGACGCCTCCACCACAATGCTGCACCTCATCCCACTTGTGGCGCAGAGTAGTCATGTGCAGTGCGCCAACTGTGAAAGGCGCGGAAGTGGACACCAACCTTTTCTTCGTTGTGGAAGTTGTAAGGCGGTGTATTACTGCGGGGCGGACTGTCAACGCGCGCATTGGACCACCGCACATAAGGTGCCATGTCAAACATACAAACAGTGCTGTGCCGATATCCACGCGCAGTACGCGGCAATGAACAGCGCGGGAGGAAAGAGACATGGAAAGAAGAAAAACGGGGCCGCTGTGGAAAGCATGGCGGTGTTGGAAGTGCCATTGGAGCCGAGTCTTTTCTATCCAACTCGGCGGTATTTGTATGACCACCGAGACGGTTCCTTCGCGGATGTGCCGTTTGATGATTACTTTATGAAATACACGGTGCGTGGAAATTGAGTGGGGAGAAGAGATATCAAAGGGAAAAGAGAAGAAAGTGTGAATCAAAAAACGCAAATTCTGAAAGGAGAAACGAAAAGAGGAAGGATTTTCTTTCATATCTTCTCCTCGCATTTATTTTTTTGTTGTTGTTGTTGATATCTGGGATTGGATTGTGTTGAAGGTAAGACGATATTAATACCGAGTAATGATTGCAGAATTTGTTGTGGTTGTTGTGGTTGTTCTGTCAATCTTTATTTTTACAATAATCTCTTTTTCTTTTTTTTTTTTGTGTGTGTGTGAGAGTGGCGGTTAATGGGCGACGCTTTAATTTTTTGTTTTTTTACTGTAATGTGTCAAAACGACTAAAAATATATTGTTTTTTATATGTATATGTTTTCGCTACATATGTGGAAGTGATAAAATCAAAAAAAAAAAAGAAACTCTTTTTCTGCTTTATATTTAATTATTTTTAAATATATATGCAAATCTATTATTTTTTTTGTATTTTGTTCTGTTTTCCTTTACTTTCCACATTTTACATTGTACATAGCGTGAAGAAAAAGGAGCAACAACAATAAGTAATAATAAAGAGTAGAAAGAGGAACAAAGAAAAAGAAGGTGTACACACATTTCTTTTTTCTTCTTCTTCTTCTTCTAACCTTATTATTATTATTGTTTTTTTTCCCCCTTTTTATTATTTCGTTCACATCTTTCACTATTACCATTATCCCTGTTTGAGAGTGAAACCACACACAAAAAAAGGAAAAAAAAACGTGTAGAAATGAACAAACTGGCCTCCGTGGTTTCTGTTGCCTCCAGTGGCGGAGACATCGTTGCCGGCGAAACGGATTCGTCGGAGTCCATTTGCCCGTCTCTTACATGGCGACAGCGCCTGACCGGGTGCGCCTGTTGCTTTGGCCTCGGCATGCTTTTCTCCATGCTCAGCTTCATTGCCATTATGCAGATGGATCTCGTCTTCTTCAGTGTTCTCTTTTCACTTGGAAATGTCTTGGCCTTGTCGGGGATGTTGTTTCTCGCGGGGCCAATGTCACACCTTAAGCGAATGTTTAGTGAGGGGCGATGGATTGCGACGTCGGTGTATATCGTTTCACTCATTTTAACACTTCTCTCGGCGCTTTTGTTGCATAATGCGTTGTTGGTTTTGATTTTTTGTTTCATTCAGTTTGGGGCGATGTTGTGGTACATCTTGTCGTACATTCCGTTTGCGCGGGACGCGGTGAAGTCCTGTGTGCGTCAAATATTTAGAAACTAAACATCAATGACGACAAAAAGAAGAAAAAAAAAAGAAGGGCAATAAAAAATAAAAAATAAAACATATACACAAAAAGAGAAGAGAAAACAGTCGGTTTAATGATGTCAGAGATGCCGTTTTTTCATTCGTGTTTTTTTTTCTTTTTTTTTTCTTCTTCTTCTTCTTTGTATTTCAAAGATGAATGGAGAGGAGAAAAACGAGAGGAGAGAGCTGCGGAGAGGTGTTCACACACAAAAAGAAAAAAAGGGAAAATAAAAAGTGAACGGTAGAATGTAGATTATATCACTCAACATTAAGTAAACCTTTTTTATTTATATTTGTGTGTTTCTGTAGAGATCCGAACGTTAATCAACAAATGATGGAGTGTTTTGCTTGAATTTTGGTGCGTTCGTGGTTTTAATTATTCTTATTAGGTGTTTGCTCGTGGAATTGCTGGTTCATAATAAAAAATTATTATTATTATTATTACTTCTTTACTGCTCTTTGTCCGTACTTGTGTGCAATAGTAGAAATGAGCGTTAAGTGTTGCACGGCAGAATAGTTACATGAAATGTGATTATTATTATTTTTTTTTTGTTTCGTTGATTCGGTTTCCTTTTTCTTTTTTTTTGTACTCGTTTCTTTGGAATTATGGAGAAAATGGACTCTCCTATTTTTTATGTCTTTCCAGAAAGACAAAAAGCAAAAAAAGAGAGAGAGCGGATATATTGTCTTACATATGTGCGCATACAAGAGGGGATTGAGCGCAAAAAAAAAAAAAAAAGTGAGAGAGAGAAAAGTTTAGTTATGAAAGCAATGCAACGAAAAAAAAAAAAGATTAAGTTGAGCCAAGTGGGGGCTATGCGATGTGCTTAAAATCAAAATGTATTCCTTGTGGCTTCTGCATGAAATCAATTTTTTTGTTTCTTTTTTGAGAGGGTTTTTTTTTTCCTTTTTTTTTTCTTTTTTGTTTTTTTTATTTAAATTAAAAGAAAAAAAAGCAGAAAAGGAGGAAGTGGATTTTGTTTGTCTGTTTGAGAATCTTATTTGTCTTCATCGTAAAACAGAAAGGAGTATACGTAACAGAGAACTAAAAAAGTAGTACGTAAACCAAAAGAAGAAGGAAATATATATATATATATATATATCAAGAAGTGTAATCATCATTATATCTCCCCCTTCCCACACCTTCCAGTGTCCGTGTGTACTGCACCCCCTTTTTCCTATCAATGGGCGCCCATTCTCGACGAGGCCGCAAGAAGCGTCCCGCCAATTCTTCGGCGCAGACCGCCCCCTCCTCTCCCCCTCCGCCCGTCTGTGTGGCGAAGCTCTTCTCCCCCAACTGGTCGCTCATTGAGGAAGGGTGTGTGGATGCGACCGCCTTTGCCCTCCAACCCGCCGCCCACGCCTCGCTCCTGGCGCATGCCGTGCCCCAACGCCTCGCCGCCCTTCTCTTCACTGACCCCCGCGTTTGGACGGCGGATGTGTCGGATGCGTCCATTGAGAACGCAGCGGAAGAGGCGTCGCCGTGTGTGGGGCGGGGTTTCCCCCGACATGTGCATCGGGGGGTGCTATACATGCAAACCGCCGCCGCCGAGGCGCTGCGCAATTGCATCGTGAACAGCGCCGAGGATGTCGTGGTGGATGTGTTGGCGGCCGCGTCCGTTGCGCCGATTGTTGGGGCCGTCGATGGCGCGGAAGGTGCGGCCGCCGCAACACTCCCTTTCGGGGACGCCTTCGCCGCACACCTTCTACGCACATGGGAAATCACCCAGGCGGGGTGTGAGGCGCCGTCTTTGGCTGTCCCCGACGCGCAGACCGCCGCCCGACTGCTCGACGAGTCGCTGCAGTTGGCGGCGGTCTGCGTGGAGGGCAGTGAACGCGTGGCGACAGCCCTCTCCGCGCCGCATGTGGTGCACGCGCTGCTCGACATGACGGCGTCCGCCACCGGACGGGTTTGGGAGACGTTGCGCCACGGGGACGCGCTCGCGAGCCCCATGGCGGCGGAAGCGGCGCTCCTCGCCGGCGTCGCGGTCGCCGCGAGTGAGGTGTTGCACGTGCTGAGTGGCGATAACGAGGCGATGGCGGGTTGGATGCGGTCCGCGGAGGCCATGGCCCCCCATCAGACGTTTCTGCACGACGCCGTGGACGCCGTGGGGATTATGGAGATGCTCCGCAACACACCGACAGGAAACACCAACAACAACAACACCAACGAAGCGTTGGCCGCGGAGGAGGAGGTTTGGCCCGAACGCGTTCATCTGGTGCTCCAGCTGTGTGAGGTGTCTCTTCGGGTGCAGGGCACACTCATTCACACCGCCCCCACCCCCACCAACGCGGCGCGCGTGTTGCCTCTCGTTGTCGCCGTCCTCGACGCCCATCCTCCGCAGCGGGAGTGGCGCCGCGCGGTTCCCCTTCTCTTAGAGACATGCGCCTTAACGGAGGAAATGCGTGTGGGACGTTTAGCCTCCTCCGTCTGCGCCCTTCGCTGCGCCCAGGCGGCACTCAACGTCCTCCACTCCGTGGTGGACGCCATTTGCGGAATGAACCGCCCCGACACGGAGGATGAGACGGCGTTTCAGCAAAACCAACACGCCGGTCTGTTGTATGAGACGAATGCGATGCTTACGGTGGGGCGGCTGATGCGGGATGCGCTGCGCCTCACCGGAGGTGTGGAAGGGGGAAACGGAGGAAATGGAGGAAATGGGGGAAATGGAGGAAATGGGGTAAGTGATGTCCTCATGGATCGCGCCCTTCGCGCTGCGGCGGGGGCGGCCGGCGCCACCGGCGGACTCATCACCAAACTCCAATTCCTCGTCCTCTCCAGTGAGGTGGCGGTGTGGAGTCTGGCGAATACGCTCCTTCTCATGGTCCCGTGGTCCTCTCTAGGGGAGGACCCGGCGCACATTTGGCGCGCCATCCTCACCGCCCTTCACGCGCGGTACAAAACCCTCATGGACGCTGCCAACACCGACGCATGCGACACACACATCCCCCAAAACGGCGGAGGAGCACGACCGAATGTCCTCGCCACCTCCCCCGCCGCCAGCCACCTGCTGTGGCTGCAACTCGAGTCCCTCATGCAAATGCTTTGGACCCTCCAGCGCAAGCAGGGGGCGGCGGGGTTTGGCTCTGACCCAAACCGCAACCGTCTCGCCGCGATCGCCAGTGATGTGGACACCATTACTCGACTCGCGTGGGAACCCAACGCGACGGCGCTGCTGCGTTTGGCATGTGTGGCCACAACGTGTGCGGTGTGTGCGGCGTTTGAGGACACCCATGCGACCGCCGTGGCCGCCCGCTTTGCGCTGGCCGCGTTGCAGATGGAGGACGATGCCATTTGTGCCTTGGCGGGGGGGTTGAGCGCCCCGCCGGCGGTTTGCGCGGAGCGGAGGAGGTGGATGGCTGTGTTCGTCAAGGCCGACGCGGCATGGCGGGTGCGGTGTGAGGCGGCGAATCAACTGATGGATCTCTTCCTCGATGAGCGGTTTGATGCGGAGGTGTATGTGCCGTTGCGGGTGCACGCGGGGCTGCGGAGCTTTCTGCCCGCGTTTCAGACGTACATGCGGCGGCGACAGCAGTTGGGGAGAGACACACAGCGTCACTACCGCGTCACCCTGCCAGAGGTGGAGGACGTGGAGCATTGGCAGGAGGTGGCGGAGAATTTGGATGCTTTTTTGGCGTACAAAACAAAGGAAATTGGGAGAGAAAGGTTGGCCGCGTGAGAGGGGAGAGGGGAATGTGATGGAAAACGAAAAAAAAAAAAAAGAAAACATAATTTAGAGGAGGAAAGATGAAGTAGTCTTCGGAAAGTGAAGTGTAGTAAAGGCATTTCTCGTTGGAGAGGTGTGAAGGAGTGAGAGTATGAAGACACACACACACAAATACATAAGATTCCAAAAAAAAAAGAAAAAAGAGATACAGGAAGGACAAGAAGAAAAAAAAAAGAATATATATATATATATATATCTAAACGAATGATTGTATGCGCATCATTGGATAATGAAGACACGGAAGGGAAATGGAAACAAGAGGCAAACCCACACACACACACACACACACACACAAATAAATTCATACATTATACAAATGTTGGATGTTTTTGTTTGTTTGTTTTGATTTTCTTACCATGGCATTTGTGTGTGTGTGTGAGTCCATTTTTTGCTTTTTCTATTTTACGTTTCGGTAACTGTAACTTCATGACATTACTCTGTGCTGAAAGGGGAAAGAAAGAAAAGAAAAGATGGAGAAAAAATAATATCTATACGTTCGTAAAAATAAAAATAGGAAAACACGAATAAACGCCCTTTTGAGTGCATATAAACATAAATGTAAAAATCAAAAAAAAAACATCATATTCTTTCTTTTTCTTTTCCCTTATATTTTTTCTTTTGAGTGTACAAAAAGAAAAATTTGCATATATATCAGTGGAGTATTCTCAAGTTTTGCATTTACTTACTTTTTTCTTTTCTTTTTTTTTTAACGAAAGCATTTCCACGAAGAATTTACTGTCATTACAAGTTCAAAATAAAAACAAAAGTAAACCATCCGTTACGACTACTTATTACTATTGTGACGATTTTCAATAAGAAAATCCAACCAAACAACAACAAAAAAAAAAGGAGCAAAAAAAAATTGTATATTTATATTTATATATAATACATTGCCCTTTGTAAACGTACGAATACAATGGCACACATGAAGAGTCCACACAGCGAACCCGTTCTCATTGGCGTCATTGGCGGAAGTGGTGTGTACCAATTGGACTTTCTCGAGAGTCCCTCGTATTACCCGATCGACACCCCGTTTGGTCTCCCGAGTGGAGACGTTTGTGTGGCGAAGGTGCGCGGCGTTTGTTGCGCCTTTCTCCCCCGCCACGGCGCGGGCCACACGCTGAACCCATCCGAGGTGAACTATCGCGCCAATGTGTACGCGATGAAACTCCTCGGCGTGCGTTACCTCATCGCCATCAACGCCGTCGGCTCCCTCGACGACGCGTACCAACCGGGCGATCTCGTGTTGGTCGATCAAATCATTGATAAAACCTTTGCGCGGGCGAACACCTTCTTCTCCGGCGGCGCCGTCGCGCACGTCGACTTCGCCCACCCCACCTCCGACGCGTTTCGTGAATTGGCACACGAAACTTTGGAGAAGACGTTCCCAACACTCGCGTCGGGGACGGCCGGGTGGCGCCTACACCCGCGAGCAACCATTGTGACAATGGAGGGACCGCAATTCAGTACGCGCGCGGAATCGCTTTGGCATAAGTCCATTGGCGCCCATTTGATTGGGATGACAACCGCAACGGAGGCGAAACTCGCGCGGGAGGCGGAAATGGCGTACCTGACGATTGCGATGGTGACGGATATGGACGCCTGGAGTGACCGCCCACATGTGAATGCGGAGAGTGTCATAAAGGTGATGCACGCAAATAACGCCAAGGCGCAAACGTATCCCCCCGCCATTATCGCCGCGGTCGGGGCAAACCTGTTTGAGGATCCCGCGCACGGTGCACTGAAATTTGCGTTTCACCGGAAGTATCGCTTCACGGAGGATATGAAACGGCGGATGGGGCTTTTCCTCAGCAAATACCCAGAGGTGATGGAGGAGTAGGCTAACAAACATGGCATGTTATGTTATCATACGTAAATATATATATATATATATATATATTTGTTTATTTATGTTATAACAAGAGGTGCTTTCGCGCTTATATGTGTCTGTTGTTGTTCTCTTTTTCGTAAAATGGTTTCTTGTTGTTTCTGCTGCTTTGTAGAGTGAGTGAAGACAAGAGAGAGAGAGAGAGAGAGAGAGAAGAAAAAAAAAGATCATAAAGCATCAGGAAAAGAGTCAAGAAAAAGTAAATAAGAGAAATGTGTGAAGATGCAAAAAAAAAAAGGGGGGGAATTAATTCTGTTTAAATGGAGAAAAAAGAAAGGAAAAAGAAGTTAAGAAAAGGAGGAGGAACAAAAATGTAAGTAAAGGTGAACAACAACCAAAAAAGAGGAGATGAAAAGGAGCGTTTAACGCATTGTTTGTTGATCTTTTTTTTTTTTTCGCTATTGCGCTCATTTGTTACGTATCTCTTTCTTTTTTCTTTGTCTTTTTTTTTAATTTTTTTTTTTTTTTTGAAGAAGAAAAGCAAATAATTGATTCATCGTCCCCCGTAGTGGTTTTGTCCTCCGTATTTATTTTCGTTGCTGTTGTTTGTTGTTTTTTGCTTTTTATTTCTTCCGTCTGTTGACCATTTTTTGTTTATATTTAAATTTTCAATTGTTGATTTAAAAGAAAGAGGAGAGGTACAAAAAAAAAAATAATAATAATAATAACGGAGGTGATGGTACTCCGAACGTGGACATGTGTTTTTCGTTTCTCTCTTTGGAGACCAAAAAAAAAAAGAGAGAGAGAAGAAACAGAAGAATAAAAAGATTAAAGAGTGGGTAGGAATTCATTTTTACACCATTTTATTGTGTTTTCCTTTTTCTTCTTGTTGTTTCGATGAAAGATAACAAATTGTATTATTTTTTTTGTTCGTACTTATGATCTTTATTTCTTTGTTGATCAATTCTTACAGTGTTTAAGTAAAAGAGCCACAAAAAAACTTTTTGCATTATGCTCATTTCATTCTCTGTTTTACTTTCCATTTTTTTGTTGTTGTATTGTTGGACTTTAATAGTTTACATATATATATATATATATAATTTGAACTTTTGCTTTCCACGAACAGCAAAAGGTCAAAAAATAATAAAAAAGAACAAAAAAGTGGAGTTTTTTTTTTTCTCCTTTTTGGGGTGAGAAAAGGGTGAAATTAGATAATAATAATAATAATAGAACTAGCAAAGAGATCACCTTTCCTTTTTTATTACAATTTTTTACTGCTAGTTTCCCTTCTGGTTGTGAAATAATACACTTCTGTTCGTTGCTTTAAGAACGGCAAGCAACAAAAAAAAAAAGATTGAAAAGCGGAAAATACGGCTGCTACAGCAATAGTAAATAAACAAAGAGGATAACGAATACACCCAACACAGTATAAATATAATATATAGAGTATATACAACGTATATATATATATATATATATATATATATATATATTATTTGTATTACATTTTACAGTAACAACAACAACAACAGAAGAGAAAGTTATTTATCATGGGGGCCGAGGCATCTCGTACCATGGAATCCGACCTGCTGGCGTCCATGAGTCGCAAAAGCAGTGCGTTTCGTTTATCCGCCCATCGCCTCATCCCCCACCACCCCAAGAGCCCCTCCAACGAACGCCCACACCGCGCCAAGCATCGACATAAGCCCAAACCCCTATCCCGTGCGACAAGTGCCGTTAAGGATGTGCACAGCAACTTTATGAACGCCCGAGGTGCCCCGGTGCGTATGCTCCCCCGTCGACGGCGTAGTTTCCTGTCGAATAGCCGAACGGGCAGCGCGAGGGGTAGCACCAACAGCACAATGCACTCCGACATCAGCGACAGCGCAAGCCAATCCTGGGACGAGGAGGACGAGGAGGAGGAGGAGGAGGAATGGGAATGGGAGGCGGAAACGGAGGAAAGCCGCGCACCCGACGCGTCCAAACGTGCGCGTCCGCCGATGGCACCGAAACCCCTTCGCCCCGCGCAGTCATGTCGACTGTTAGACCCCCGACACGCCCTTCCCGAGAGTCACTCCGCCCCGCTTCCCCTCACAAGTACGCAGGAGTCCGGTGTACCAACGACGGAGGCCTCCGATGATGCGCCAAACTCCGCCCCATGCAAAAGGTCCACCATGCAATCCACGGAACCCCCCACGTGTGGGGATATCCACCCCACGCAAAGGACGCACTTGGAGGGAAATGATTTGACATTGAAAGGGAACTGCATGAATGAAACCTCCACCGTGAATGGGACGAGTAGCAGTGGGGGAACTCACAGCACGGAACGTGTGCGCCAAGAGGGCGGAGGCGCACGCCATGGAAATGGGGAAACCAATGAAAGGATGGAAGTTCCCAGAAGGCAACGTGCGATGGCTCGGGGTCTGTTCAAAACGGAGAAGACCGTATCCTTTCGTAGGTGTTCCAAACGGCACTCCTATGAAAATGATGGGGAGGAGGAGAAAGGAGAAACAGGGAGGAAGGAAGAGGGCGACGCCCGCGCGGAGGAATCGGAGGGCTCACACTCCTCACGTCTTATGGATACTTCCACTCCACAGCGGGAGTTTTCTCCGCATGATCGGGCACCGCATAATGCGAAGAGCCTCTCGTCGTCTGCCCTGACACCGAGTAGTCGATCGCAGCCTGTGAAACTGGTGAATGTCTTGTCGGTGCGCGCGTTAAAGGATCGTGTGCGGGCCGTCATAAGTGATTCGGAGAGTTGCATTTCCTCCGCGCGGGGAGGCTCAGAAACCTCACAAAGTCGTGGTAGCAGTAAGAGTAGTAGATTTAGCCGAAGCAGTAGTGAATTCTTCATGAACTGGGGCTACGATGATTACATGGAGGTTGGGGAATCTTACAGTCCGAGTGGACCCGGTAGAAATGCCTCCAATGCTCCAACGCAATCCCGTTCGCGAAGGAGCGATGACCAAAAACGCGCTGAACCAAATGACGCCATGATGGATAGCCATCCTCGGCAGAACCGTCATAACAACAACAACAACAACAACAGCACAAGTGAGCATAGGGGAAATAGTTATGTAGCACCAACACCTCCGTTATCGAGTAACAATAATTTATCCCCGCGATTCAGACAATTCGCGCAACGGCAGGGTGATCCGCAACAACAACCAAAACAACAACAACAACAACAATCATCTCCAACGCGACTCCCATACGCGGAGGAAAGGAATGGAGAAGGGAGGACAGAGTTGGGGTTTGCGATCCAACCCTCCAGCGTTGGCACCACGCGTGAAGAGGGCACGGGAAATCGAAGTGCCTCCTCCCATCACGTGTTGGATGGAAGTCCCCATGGCGCCCCTCTCCCCAACCCGAGTGATCTCCTCCCCACCGATAACCTCTTCCGTGGGATAATGAATCTTTCCTTCTCCGACCTCTCGCGTGGGGGCGTTGGGGCTGACCCCTCCAACAATGTCGACAAACAACAACAGCAGCAGCAGCAACAACAACACATGGACATCATCGTAACCGCAACATCAGTCCCCTCATGTGAAGGCGATGCGCAGCACACGCCCCACGCCTCCCGCCAATCGCGTCCAACACGCCGTCGAGAAAGTCCGGAGGCGGCGATGGGGCCAAGTGTCTCTTTTGAGGATCCGATTTCTTGGCGCGGCGTCGATGGCCTCCCGCAGTTTCCCCAAACATGGAGCGCCACCCGCCGCGCACAGCTCGCTGGATTTACACACAACTTTGACACCGAACCCGAAGGGACGTTTCCGGTTTGGTCTAATGCGTCCCTCGCGCGCACACCGCACACCCCACGTGGGTTAGGGACGCCCCAAAAGACGGCGGTGGTTGGAATGGGGAGAGGAGAGTTTCGACCATTGGCGTGTTCAAAGGATAAGTTTTGGGCACTCATGCAGCGGCACATCCACGCAAGCGAAAGTACAGTAGAGGAGCAAGAGGAAAGAGAAGACGGATAACTTTTATATATATATATATATATATATATATATGAGGAGGAGGAGGTGAGGGAGAAAGGAAATGGGTTGAAACTGTTGCTGTTGTTGCTGTTTGCAGTAAGTGTTCTTGCTGTTGTTATGGTTTCACGGAGAGTTTTCAGAAACCCAAAAAGAGAACGGGACGTAAAAAGAACGGAAAAAAAAAAATGACCCCCTTCTATAAGACGGAAAAAACGGAACTGCGAAGAAAAAATGTTTTTTATTATGATTATTATTATTTCTTTTTTTTTTTTTCTTTGAACTGTTCTCAGCCTATTTACTTATTTGTTTTTATTTACCTTCATGGCTTTCCCACCATCGCAATATGAATAAGTTGAGATGGAACGGAAAGGAATGGTAAAGAAGCTTTTATGTAATGAAACTTTAAAAAATTGTTCTCAGCACATGTTTTCGTCACGCATTATATATAAGAAAGTAGAAACGTGAGAGAAATAGCGGAAAGGTATGTAAATATATGTAAATATATATATATATATATATATATATATATTGATTTTTATATATTTATATATATATATATTTATATACAAGACATGCGGAAGCAATAACGACGGTATTATGAGACGTATGTTTTTTGTGTTGTTTTGTTTTCTGGACGTGTGGTCGAAGACCTTTTTTTTTTTTTAAGTGAAAGCAAAGAAAAAAAGAAGTGTATGTTTTATTTTTTTTTTTTCGCATGTGTCTTTCGCTATTTGATGGCGTTTACTTACCTTTCCTCTCCTTTCCCCCTTTTACCTTCAAAATACGAAATGACTTCCACACACGCCCAAAAAGAAAAGCAATAATAAAAATAAAACTGAGGAAATGTAAAAAGAGTCCTTTTGAAATCGAATGAAAATTTAAAAAAGTAGACCAAAGAGCCACAAAAAAAAAAAGAAGAGTAGCTTTCTCAATGAAAGCTAAACGAAACAATTCTTTTTCTTTGGTTTCTATGATTGGGTTGGTTCCTGATTTTTTTTTTTAGTGCGCTCATTAGGTAAAAAAGAAAAGAAATGTTTTTGCACTTACGGTCTTTTTTCTTTCATTTTTTATTTCTTTTTTGTGTTTTGGTGTCCGAATTTTCATTTATATCATAAAAACTCATTTCTCTTTTGATACCAAAGTGATCAGAGTGTATTTATTTGTTGTTGACTTCTTAGTTTTTTTTTTTTTTTGTTTTTGATTTGAAAAAGTCTCTCTTTTTTTTGTGTGTGAATGAAATGTTGTGATCAAAGTTTCCTGAAATACGTAATAAACAGAAAAAAAAACCAAAAAGTAAAAGGAGTATGAACCAACAACAAAAAAAAAAAAAGTGACGATTTTCATAAAATTCTTTTCTTTTTTTTTTCTTGTCGCTTCCCATTTGGTGATTTGTTTTTTGTTTTTATTGATGTATGTTATTCTTTTTCTTTCTTTCCTTCAAAATCATCACTGAAAATCAAAGAAACGGAATTCTTTGTTGTGGGTTTCTTTGATTGTGTGTATGAGGTATTGTACATAACTCTTATTGCACGTACTGCTTCTCACTTTTCCTCAAACCACTCATTGTTTTACTTTATTTGATTTTTGTTTCTGTTTTTTTTTTTTTTTTTTGAAGTGAAAAAAAAACAAGTGAAAATCATCAAAAGAGAGAAAAGATATATATTTATATTTATATATATTCCATTTTTTTTTGTTTTTTTTTTTTTTTGCGCTTTTATTATTACTATTTTTTTTTTATCTTTCTGCCTTGCTTGTGTTTCGACAACGTGCAGAAATGTATTCCTCTTTTTTTTTTTTCGATTAGGAATTGAGTCAACTAAAAAAAAAAAAAAAGTGAATTAAACAACTTTTACGAAAAGAGAAAAGAAAAAAAAAATGGAACATGTTCTTTTAAATATATATATATATATTTTTTTTTTATGTGTCTTAAACTTGTGGTTTGAGACGATTTTTTTTCTTTTTGTTTCTTTGTTTTCGGTAATTATGTTTTCCATTTTCTTTCCGCTCTTTTGTTTGATTTTATTATTTTTATTTTTATCATTGCGCGTGTGCATATTATTACTTTTTTTTTTGCCCTCACCCATCTACATTTGTTCTGTGTTTATATATATATATATACATATATATATTCCTTTGATGACTGAAATTGTAGAACATAAAAAGGAATGGATAACCAAAAAGAAAAAAAGAGCGGAACCAACAGAAACAGCATATATTTTTCAACAAACATATATTCTTACATGTATGTGAAACAAACCAAAAAGAATTATTTCTAATTTGTTGTAAAGATCGAACAGAGGAAAAAACACAAAATGAAAAAAGCTAAGTTAATGTAATTATATAACAACAAATAAAAAAGTTTGTTGTTGTTGTTGTTGTTGTGTGTACATTGCTGTTTCTTTGTATGGGTGTTGATTTCACTTTTTGTCTTGTCTTGTTCGTTATAAAGTAGCACGGGTGTGTGGCGACAACAAACAGATTCTCTATTTGGAATATCCTATGATTTCCATCATGCACAATTTTAGTATATGAACTTCTTTATACTTTTTTTTTGTTGTTTCTTTTTTCCATGTGACGTATGAAGGAATCTTTTTCTTTTTGTCTTTTTTGATCAAAATGACACTAAAAATGCGAAAAGCTTTAAACGATTTTTCACTTCACTCGCTTTTATAACAAAACAAAAATGTTTTTTTGTTTTGTTTGTGTATTTAGTTTGACTTCTTCTGTGCTCAACTTTTACATAATAAAAGAATTCAATTTCAGACTTCCGTGATAAAATTTCTTTTTCTCTCCTTTCTTTCTTTGTTCACTTTTACAGGTCCAGTTAGTTTAGAGAGTACGGGTTTGTGTGGGTGTGTTTGTACTATTCCACAAAATCAAAGAGTGAGAGACGCGACACGAGAAAGAGAACAAACGAGGAACGATATATTTGTGCATACATTCAAAATAAATATATATTTATATTCTTCATATATATATATATATATATACGAAGGAAGTCAAGCTAAATATTCGTCTCGTATTGTAGCCATCTTTGCCACCACCATCCTTTTCCGTGCAACAACAAGAACTACACAAATAGTAAGAGCCATCCATTACATTTATTTATTTTTTGTATACTGAATACAATCAAACAAAGAGCAAAAAAAAAAAAACAGGAAATAGCCATGCCAGCTCGTCCTGTCCCGACAACCACAGACTTTGTCCACGACTACGCCGCCAAGCGCGCTGCACAAATGGAACGCGCCAAGAAACTTCGCGAGGAGCGCCAACAACAGGTCGATCAACAGCAGCACTCCCCCCACCCAGCGCCGGAGCGCATTCCCATTCACTCCCACCAGACCCCCCCTTCCAACCCGCCGCCAACGAATCTCTCGGCCCGACGCGGGGCGCCGCAAATGCTCCCCGCCGCGCGCAGCAGTCGCGTCATTCACGTCATGGAGGACGACTTCAAACGCGCGACGCGTGCCGGCATCATCACCCCCGACCAAGCGCGTCAGCTGTGGGCGATGCTTTCCGACCAAATCGTCCACACCGACGGCGGGGTGCGGGCGCCTGTGAGCAGCGTCGCGAGTAGCGTCGCCAACCAAAGCGATGCGCAGGAAAGCGTCTCCCAAACGCCAAACCCCACCGCGTCTCGGGTGGCGTTTGGGAATAGCATCTCCCTCGACTCCCTCCGCGCCTCCATCGCGCAGTTTAAGGCCCAACAACAACAACAACAACAACAGCAGCAGACGTATGTCGGGTTGGGGGAGAAAGGGGTCGTCCCGGATGGGTATGAGGGGGCGCGGCGTGGATGGGCGCCATCGGGGGGGGTAACGGCGAAACCGACCCGACGCGACGGACGCACCGGAAGTGCGAGTGGGGAGGCGATGCCGAACACCAACGCAGAGGACGCGGAGGCGGAGGAGGCGGACGGGATGGATCAATGGTTACCCCGACACGCCAACTCCCCACCCCGTGGGCGTCGGGAAAAGGGTAAACCGGCGTGGAACTTTGACGTCGAGGTGGATCACCAGGATGCCCAACAACAAGCACCACAACAGCCATTACAAGCACAACCACAACATGCACCGCCTAAACGGGTGCCGACGAAGCGACATGGTGCCGTGGTTGCGCCGAATAGTCATGTTTCCCCATCTCCGCGTCCGTTTGGTGTGGAGGAGGCGCCAACGCATCCCACACCCGCCCAACCACGTGCGCCGATAAAGAAACGGCCCAACGCGCACGCCAACCCGACCTCCACCGCACCTGTGGTCTCCTTGGATGATGTCGTCGTTGGTAGAGGCGAGGCGGTGGCGATGGAGGCGGCGTCCAATGAGCCGCTTGTTCCGTGTGGATTGTGCGGCCGCACCTTTCGCGCCTCCATTCTCGCTCGGCATGAAAAGGCGTGTCAACAGCTGCAGAAGAAGCGACGCGCGTTTGATGTGAAGGGGCAGCGGTTGGATGGGATTGAGGGGATTAAAGAGGTGCAGACAACCGCCGCCCCGCCGTCATTGTCACACAAGAAACGGGCCCATGAAAACACGAACCAATACGCGGGGAATGTGGGGAAACTACCCAAGTGGAAGATACAACACGAACAGTTTCAGGCCGCTATGCGTGCGATGCGGGAGTTGGAGAGCGGCGCCGGCGCTGGAAAGAACGGAACGGGAAAAGATGTGATGATGGCGGGGGGGAAACGACTCCCTCCACCCCCTGCGCCGTTACCGGAGGCATACGATGATCGCGTGCCTTGTCCACACTGTGGACGAAAGTTTGCGGAGGATGTGGCAAATAGACATATTCCAAAGTGTGCCACTACGATTGCAAAGCCAAAGGGTATACGACCAACCAGAAGATAAGTAGAATGTGTTTCCACAAGAATGAACCTATTCTTATATATATATATATATATTCTAATGCTATATTAGTGTAAAATTGAACGACAAGAAGCACACATGCAAACATACTCAAAATAAAACGAGTCAACCAAACAAACACATAAAAAAAAATAGAATGAAAGAAAGATGTGGTGGAAATGCTTCCCACAATAAAGAAAAGCGGCGGAAGGGGAAAAAAAGTATATATATTTATAAATATACTGAAAAATAAAAAGAGCAATATAAAAGAAAACGAAATATATATATATATATATATATATAGCTTGGGTAAAGTCAAGTGATTTGCATAAAGGATGAATAAGGAAACGTGATCTAATAAAGAGAAGTGAAAAGAGAAGAGTGATATGCGCGCCGAAGAGAAGTAGAGAAAAGGGGAAAACTATTATTTTAGCTTTTTTGAGTAATAATAATAACTTTACAGCAACGAAACAATTTGTCATATATATAGATATATATATATGTGTGTGTGTGTATAAGGATAAGGAATAAAAAGAGGTGTGGTTTGTCATGAAAAAAGGCAAAAGGGTGACGTGGATGTGATGAGAAGTAAAGAAAAAATTAGTACACACCACGCAATTCAGAAAGAAAAGTCCCCTTTTTCTTGTTGATTCTTTTTGGTTAATATCGAATGAAGCTATGGAGTACAAAAAAAGAAGGAAAAAATAAAATGAATCAACAAAACCAAAAAAAAAAAAACACTACATACGAAGAAATGAAGTCGTTGAATCTTCTCTTTTCAATTCCAAAAGCGAATTGTTGTTTTTGTTTTGCTCTTTCTTTTTCAACTTCCATTTTTGTTTGTCATCGTTGTTTTTTCTTGCATCTTCGTTTTTGACATATTTCTCTTGCTGGAACTGGAAGAAAAATGAATCCATGGTGGCTTCAATACGATTGGGACAAATTGCGCTTCTTTCTTTGTTTTCTCTCTCCATTTTTCTCATGCTGTTGTTATTGGGGTTTAGTTTTCATTTCCCTTTTATATGCTCTTCGCGTGTCTTCTATGATCTCTTTCTATTTTCTTCTTTTCTTGTTTGTGTCTGAGTGTGGCGTCTCTTGCAATGCCATGTTGCGTTGCTGATTTTGGTAGATGAATGTGGATGTTCTTGTTTTCTTTTCCTTTCGGAGAAGGGAACAATTGCTGTGAAGTGTCTGAAAAAAGAAGTTTTTTGACGATTTCTGTTTTGTATTTGAGGCATTTTGTTGTCACGTTTTCATAGTTCAAAACGTATTGTGAAATTTCTTCGTCGTTTTCTTTTTTTTTCTTCTTTTTATTAGTGTACGCAAAGAATACTCTTTTTTTTTTTTGTCTGTGAACAAAAAATGGTGTACGCGTACACTTTCCGCTCTTTCTTTGTTTTTTTGGGGGGGATGGAGAGAGAGGGCAAATTTAAACAAATTTTTTTTTTTTCTTCTTCCCTTTTTTTATTGAATGTGATTCAAAACCTTATGACCTTTTCGGTTTCATTTTTTTTTTTTGCTTTTCGGGTTGGTTTTTGCAGTTTTATAGTAATACACACTATTGCTGTTGTTGTCCTGTAGCGTCTTTACCCACAACAGCACAGGAAAGTATATATATATATATATATATATTATAATTAACAAAGAGAACACGATTTGCAACGAGGGGGACATGTTTACTCGCTCCCCCACTCTCCTTCGCTATCGCACAGCGTGGCGTGAGCTCCTTCACCCCCTCCCTGTGCGCGCGCGGCAGATGGAATGGCTGAAACGTGATGCGGTGGAGCAAAACGAGGCCGTTTTGCGTCGCCCGTATTACACCATGAAGTCCTTCTCCCTTCCGCCATCTGTGGGGCAACCGGGCAAGACGGGGCACCCCATGGCGCTTCACTCCTCGAGTGCGTTGGAGGCGGCGTTGCGGCAGCCGAGACGAGTGGACTCGCCGGAGAAATTGGAAGCGTTGCGTGCGGCGTTGCAATTCCCCGCGGCTTCGGGGCCGTCGTTGCCGACGGCATCGGAAAGTTGGGAGGAGGAGTACGGCGGGAGGTTGCGGCCACGGTACCCGGAGAGTTGGGATACAGTTCCCCCACACCAACCATCCAGACTGCCATTGTGATATTTATACATATATGCATACATGATAAACAGTGAAGGTGGGAGTGTGTGTGTTCCCAGAAGGAAAATTGTTGATTCATTTTGTTGTTGTTGTTGTTGTTTTGGTTAGTTGACCCTCTGATTTCGTAACGAAGAGAAATGAATGAAACGAGGGAAAGACAAAAACGTTGGATTCATAAAGGAATGCTGTGTACAGCTTTGTCATTGCTGGTATTATTATATATGCGCGTTTTTATTGTTCTTTTTACTATTGCTTTATCTCCAGAGTAATGCGTTGAACGAATATGTCTCCTTTTTTCGTGCTTGCTTGGGATACCGCTATGTTTATACATTTGAACCCCTTTGTCACTTATTTAAGATTATTCTTATTATTTCGTCTCTTTTTTTTTCTTTATCTTTTTTGTTGTCCTGTGATTAAATCAAGTAAGTGTGGCTGCTGTGTTTCCCTTTTTTGTTATTGTTGAACTTCATTTAATCTGTGTAATATATATATATATATATATATATATATATATATATATACTAAATAACTGAATAACACAGGTACTATATCAGTCAATCATTTACGCATCCTCTTATACATATATATATATATTTATATATACGTATACAAGGGTAAACTCAATCAAGGAAAGAAAAAAAAAAGACCAATACAGAATCAAAAGGATAGTCTACGTTTGTAGCTACTCAGGTTGACATCAGCAGATACCAAAAAACAAGAACATTGAATTAACGACAAAAAAAAAAGGAAGAATAAATAACGAAGAAAGTAAGAAAGGTTCGACGACAGACGAATCTTTTTTTTTTTTCCTTTTTTCTCCTTGTTCTTTTAGCGCTTTTTTCTTTCTCTTTCCCCATCTCTACTTCATCATCTCCTCTCCCAGCGAATTTTACGCTGTTTGATTGCCGAGTATACATCTGTATATATATATATATATAAACCTGGGGAAATCAAACAAAAAAAGAACGTAAGAGTATGGCTCTTTCCCTCCGAGATGTTTTGATGCGTCCCTCTGATCTAGAGGCGATGGAATTACTCATGGACGAGTACACAAAGTACTGCATTGGCCAACTCGACGATGGAGGCGACCGGAGTGAAGATGAGGAGGATCCGCACGGGGATAGAATACAGTCCTCCTTTCCTCATGTAGAAGGAGTCTTTAATGTGCGTTCCCTCAGTCGCGTAGAGTTTCCACGTACATGGATTGTACCCCAAGGGACTATTCCACCCGACTGTTATGCCAATGCGGCTGTACATGGCGGGACGAACATGGCTCTTGTCGTAGACTATAGTCAAACACGATGTGTGGTTTGTGTGCGTAGTGAGTTGTTAAAACCAGCGGTGGACACCTCTGGTGGGCTACCGCAAAAAGTTCTTGCCATCTGGCCGGAGGAGCGACCCAAGCAACGTCATCATCTCAGACAACTTCAGATAATGACGGCCCAACAACAACAACAACAGCAAGAAACGACGGAGTCCTCTGTTTCGACGTCCACATCTCCGCAAGAGGATGCAGTGCTTTATTGGCCAGCGTACGTTACGCGTGTTATTGGTGTCTTTGAGGACCCCATCTTTGATGGATCTTCTGGGAGCCATAAGAAACTTCAGGCGATGGATAACTTTGATGACGTGATCGTTCTCGCATTGCGTTCGCCCATGCGAGTTTGTGTGGATGTGACATTTTGCGTGGATGAGATTAGTGAGGCACACCGTCTAACAGTGGCCCCGGCCGTTCGTTACCCAGTACACAAGAGTGCTATAAAGAACAACATGAGTAGTAACAGCTTCACAGCAGGACATGCAATAGCGAGAGCTGGAGAATCAATAAAAAGCATGACCGTTGAGCCAGATGATCCGGAGGTGATGTATGAATCAGAGCAAGTCTTTCGCATGATAACAGGTGACAAATCGCGACATCGAAGAGTAACTAAAGTGTCCGAATGTCCAAAACTTATTCCTGAGGTGATTCCACAGGTGGTGTCAATTCGGAATTACTCCTACACCGCCGTGGCGGGACGACGGAAACGAAGCCCTATGCGTGTGACGGCGGAATTGGGTGTTCGCTCCAACGCAACTATATCGTCATTGCGTGGGGAACAGTCTGCTGGGGCTAGTACACAGAAAGGTGACATGAAATCAAATGCGACTTCAACGACAGGAACAACAAATGATCGTGGAATGCCTAGCTCCGCATCCAACTCGCAACTTCCCCGTGAGGATGGGACTCAAATAGCCTCTCGTGTGGTCCTAAGCAAAGCCAAATTGAATAAAAATACCCTTTCGCATGCCCCTATTGCTCTACTGGATATGCTTGCTGGACCCATTTGTCAGGCGAAACAATTTTTCTTTTTGCGTCCAAGCACACAACTCGCGATGGCCGCTCAACATGCGGCGATAGAAGAATTGCGAAACCTCTGGCAGCGTCTGCGATACGCCCTGTTGGAGAAGATTCATGAGGAGGACGTACAATTACCAACACTTTGTGCGAGTGACGACGACGCGCCAGTGCTTCAGGCCAATAAAATTCAATTACCTCTCCTCGTTGCCGTGGATGAAGCCATTCCCCATTCCCCCCGGAAACCCGAAGTGGAACTTCCCGATCCTCTCCTCTACGAAAGTCCTACAGTCGAGGATGACCGTCTGAAGGCAGGCGAATCCCCACTTCCCTCACGACCCACAGTCACAGGTACTGTGAACTCCCCAAATCCACGTGTGCCCATTTTACAAGGTCATATTTGTAGTGTAAAGACACGACGCATGCGACCACCAACTGTTCCCATTCGTGGCGAAGAGAAGGAGCCACGGCGACCAAGTGGCGTCCGACGCGCACATCGACGCGACCGCTCCCCTTCGCTGCATCGCACACATGACCCCGACTCGGATGCCCACTCCCACTCCGTCCTACGCTCCGATGCGGGGGATGGTGGGCAGGACGCGGGGCCGACAGGCGGACCCTCTTCCACGCACAGCGCCTTTAATAGTCGAGGGGCGAGCACACACTATTTGCAAAGCACCATCACGACGAATCGATCGTCTACTTCCCCATGTGGAAGTGCGTTGGCACACTCAATAGGGACGCGTGGGCCCTCATCCGAGACGGATCGAGACAGTCCAACCTGGGCGGTGGGAAATGGTTCAGAGGGACGTAAGATTGAACACGCCGCGCAAAAGGATAGCTGTTTACGGGAATCGCAGCACCATCGCGATTGCACACCCAAGAACTCAGAGCTTCAGGAACGATGGAAACCGTTGGAGCGAGCAAAGCGAACTGATCCGCTGGAACTGGAGATGCCATCACCATCCCCGCACCCGCCTCAGCCGCAGCCGCGGATACAACACATCAAAGATGGAACCGTTGAACGGAAAGGACAAGAGGTTACACAGCAACCCAAGCCATTCTTGAGGCGCGAAAAAATGGGAACCGTACCCTATCAAAAATTAGATCTCGAAAATTCCAGGAAGTCCCACGAAACATCAACAAGCGACGACGAAAGGGATCACACCATTGACAACCATAACACGAGGAGGAGGAAACCAAAAGAGCCAACACAAACCACCCCCTCGCCCTCCCACAGACATGAACCCCAACCCCAGAATGCGCCGACCGGTCCTCTTTCCCTTCCCCATGTCTCTCCCTTTCCTACCGCCCTCAACGGAAACCCCTGCGGCGCCGCCTCGACCCCGTCTGGAACGCCTCCGTGCTCCCTCCCCGACACTGCGCGGCCCAACGCATTCCCAACAGATCCCCCCCAAAGTGATATCTTCCCCCCCAACGAGGACGATGAGACCCCACACCCCCTCAGCGAGACGCGCCGCCCCACACCCCTTCCATTGGCGTATCCCCAAATGGAGCCGAGTTCCTCTCGCGATGGCACACTCAGCGCGCACTCCATGCGTTCACACTCCCCGTTTCGCACACTCGTTGCCCAACCCCGCGTTTCCCTCTCCCCGCGTCGGGAGCGTTCCGTGGAACGGCGGCCATACAACCGACTCGGCACCTTTGAGGACCTCCGCCCTTCTCCACGACACACCCAACCCGCGTTGGGGGAGGCGGCGAGTACGCGGAGTTCGTTGGTGGAAAGCCATCGCATCGCAACCGCCACGCCGTCGGTGGTATCGGGGGGGGTGGCGTTTGCGTTGGCCTCATGGCGGCACGTGTGCGGCGTCGAGGTGGACGTGGATGATGCACGGCTTTTGCCCTCCGCGGTGGAGGCGGAGCGGGAGGCGTGGCGGCAACGCAAGGAGCAAAGGAAATGAAGAAGAGGGATACGAAAAAATTAAGGGAAGGGAATGGAAAATGTGAGGTTGAGCTGCAATTAGGGTGTGGCTGTGGTTATTTGAGTGGGAAGGAGGGGGATGGAGAAGAAGAATGCATGCAAGGGTGTGAAGGATGCATTTCACTTGTATGAGAAAGCGATAGAAGGAGTAAATAAATAACACAAGAAAAGGAAAGAAGTTTACTATTACTATTATTACTTTTTAGAGGTGCGTATACCAAAGCATGAAGTGTATGTTTTTTATTTCGTGTTTTTTTTTTTTCGTTTGCTCTGCCTATATCTATATATACGTGTGTTTTGCTTAGTTTAATTTTGTTTTACAGAACTGTGTGTGCATAAACACTCATCGTTGTGTCAGTAACTGAGGGACAGGTCAAATATGTTGTAAAGGAGGAAAAGAATATTTGATAAATAAGCTCCATAAAACGAGGAGAACAGCAAAAGAAAAAGAAAAAAAAAAACAAGGAGAAAAAAATTAAGGGCAATGCGTTGACAAGAAGTGAGACGTTAACAAAGAGGATGTTTTTTTTTTCTTGTTGTTTTTTGAGAAAAAAAAAAACTTTTTATTCTTCTCCTTGGAGATGAAATGATTTCAGAAAGCATGATATTAGACATTAGCTTGATTATTTGCCGATTCTCTATGTTTTTCTTTCATATACTATTTTCTTTTTCTTTTCTTTTTTTGCTGTTGTTGTTTTTGGTGGTGCCTTTTTGGTCCCTTCCCCCACGCTCCTCATTCTTTGTTTATGCAACAGAAAGTTTTATTTCCTTTGTTTATGTTGCCTGTGCTGCTTGCTTTCTTTTTGTTGTTTTTCTGTACTTTATGGTGTGTTTTTTTCTTTTTTTGCATACACACGTTCTAATTTTTATTTTTGAAGTATTTCCTCTGTTGCGTGTCGGTATATACATACATATTTGACGCGCAAACAGTGTTCTCCTTCCTTGTGTCGAAGACATTCCAAAGTCAATGTATTTTGTTTCGTTTTGTAGGTGTCTGTTTCTTCCAGGTTTCATTGTGGGTGAATAGACGCGGATAGAAAATACATTCGTTGAATTGCGTATTCAATTTTTTTTTTGCTTTTTTGGAATTATACGGATACCAATATTCTTTTTTTCTCTCTTATTATTATTTTTTTTTTTGTGTGTGTGGGGTGTGTGTGTGGGTGGAGTTTGTTTACTACTATTATTATCTGACTTAGCTAGCACTTTAGCGCACATACTAGTAATCTTTGAACAGAGCTTTGAAAGGAATAAGTTATAGTTTACTTCACTCCTATTCATTCACAGTCAAAGCAATACCCTCGTTTTTTTTTATTGTTTTAGCTTTTTGCTACTATTATTATTATTATTGTTACTCTTACTGTTTATATATATATATATATATATATATATATCTGCTTCGTCGGTATAGGTGGATTTTCACACAAGATAAGGAAAAGGTTACTGTTAAGAACAGAAACAAAAAGGAAAGCAGAATAGTATATATATATATATATATATATATTATTTTTCAATTTCTTAAGAAGTAAAACTTTTTTGTGTTTATATTATTGTTATTCCACCCGTGACACCTTACACTCGAAGGGTTACAGTCGCATGAATCGCATTATGAGTAGCAGTGTCAGCGTTGGGGTTCGCCTCCATCCTTCTCTCCCCTTTACATGCTCACTCCTCACCCAACACCGCGGCTTTCGTAAGGAACTCTTTGAAGGTCCATTGGACCTCAAATCCGGCGAACGCAACGCACGCAAAGGCCCTCCAGTTGCGCACAGCCTTCCCGTCTACAAGACGGCACACAAACTCAACAACAGTGTGCGCTGGAAGAACGCCAATCTCATCGCCAACGTGGCGGGTGGAAAGGACTACCGCCTGCGTGAAACACAAGGCGAGGGAACCTTTGATGAGTCCGGCATGTACCGCGATTGGCTCTACGGAGATGAACGGCGCTACGCCAACTACATTGGCGCCGCACTTGGTATTCTTAGTGTGAGCCTCTTTCTGTACACGATGAATATAATGAGTACGGAGACATGGGATATACCCGCCCCTGTTCTCGCCTCCCAACGCAAGAAGGCCGCCGCAGCTGGGGTGGTTGAGGAAAATGAAACGGAAAGAGCGGTGACAAGCGAAGATGCGTTGGCGATGCTCAAAAAGCCGACTATTGTGAGTAAGTCCTCGTAGCAACAGGAAAAGGCAACAAAAGGCAAAAGAGGAATGGGAATATGAAAAGGTGAGAACAAACAAAAAGAATATATACATGAAAGAAGAGGGAAAATGGAAATGAAACACACTAAGAAACGAAACAGAGAAATGAAATAGATGAAACAAAAAAAAGCCAAGTTCAATGAAAACATAAAAGGAAAGACGCACACTTCGTTTGATTTATAAGATGATTTCAGGAATGGGAGTAAAGGCAATAAAAATGTAGGAAATCCATCAACAAGACAGGTTATGAAACGAGTGGTGGGATTTTTTTTTTGGTTTTTATTTTTATGGGTGATTAATTTGTTGTTATTGTTGTCGGCGTTTATATATGCGTGTACAGTTTTTGTTTCGTTTTCTTTTGGTGTTGTTGTTATCTTGTGCTTCTCATTTTCGGCTGTATCATCACGAGTGGGGTTCAAATGAGAATTCTCTTTTATCCACAAATTTGTTCTCCTTTTGACGTTTTCTATTTTACATTGTTTTTTTTTTTTACTGTTCTTTTATTGTGTGTGTTTTATTTTAATTGTATGTTTATATATGCATTACTTTCATTTGAACATAATCGCATTGTTTTTTTTTAACTGTCCTTTTTTTTTTCTTGAACATAGCGATTCTGAAGCAACGAAAGTACCCCAATCACAATAGGGGGTATAAAGGGAAAGAAAAAAAGAAAAGGACGGAAAGAACACGTGCCACTTTGTGGAGAAACAAAAAAAAAATAAAGATTCTTTACAAAAAAGACTACAAATAAGGGAGGAATTACAACTGCCAGGATCAAGAAAGTCTGAATTCTGCGCGCAGTACTAAAGGTTAAACTGAAAGGGGAAAAAGAAAAAGAAGTATTAAAGCGATAATTACTCCATCAAGCAAAAAGAAAAAAAAATTTAAAGAAGATCAATACTCTCAAAAAAACAAAAAAAAAGAGGAAAGGGAACCTTTGCTATTATTGAAATCCACGTCGCAATAGTTTTAGGCTCATTCATATTTTTTCTTCTTTACTATTTTCGTTGTTGTGTGCGTTTGTTTGTCCTTCTTTTTTTTTTTCTTTTCTCTTTGATTGTTTTTTCATCATTATGACTTCTCGTGGAATGCCACAATCCGCTGCCGGGGGAACATCCGCTGCGTCCGCCGTTTCCGTGACTGGAGGTGTCCCCGCCTCCGCCTCGAGTCCTTCGGCGGAGTTGGAGCCCAACATGGACTTCATTTACCACCAAACCATTATTCCCACCCAAGCAATCACCCACTGCGTGGACGGGACCTTCACGCTTCCCGGCGCCACGGACTTTGTTCTGGCGCGCCATGACACGCTCGAGTTATGGACCCTTCACGCGGACCGCAACGTCACGGAGTGTGTGCACACCACACGTCTCTTTTCAAACATTTACCAAATCGCGGCGGTTCCGACCATGACGGCCGCCCGTTCCGCTTCCGCTGGGGGCGGGGGAGGCATTTTAGACAGCGCAACGCTTTCCGCGAGCGGAAATGGCGCCATTCAACGCCTCGCCGTGACCAGCGAAACGGGGGAAATGGTTTTACTTCGCTACGAACTCGATGAGCCGCCGGCGCCGTCTCGACTGTTGCATGACCCAAGTGCCGCCTCGATGGACACGGAGACCTCCGCAGGGGGAGCAGCGAGCGCGTTGTTGGTGCATTCACTGCGTGGACGGTTTGTGCGCGTGAGTGAGGTGATGCTTTCGCGCAGCGGGGCACGACTGACGGCGCCGGGGGCACGGCTTGCGGTGGATCCGCTCGGCCGTGCAGTGTTTGTGACGGCGTTGATGCGACTGAAGGTGTTGGTCCCGCTCCGCAAGCACGAGGACTACCGACCAGGGCAGGTGGACCCCACGGAGGGGAGCATGGCGGTAATGAGGGAGAACGAGGAGGATGTCCTACGCGCCGGGGAAGGGGTTATGGGCGTGGCGACCAAACGACGGGTAGCGGTTCGGGATGTGATTTCATTTGGCTCTCCTGTAGAGGCGCATCGGCAGACACTTATCTTCTCTGTCTGTGCGTTGGATGGGGCGACGGAGAATGCGACGTTTGCCACACTGGAACAGGAAATTCGTGAGGAGACGATGAAATCCCAGACGGAAGGCACATCACAGCAGCAACAACAGGAGAAGCAAACGCAAGGTGTGACAGCATTTCTCCGTGGTCCCGCAGCTCCACGTCAGGGTACTGGAAAGCAACTGGTGGTCTACGCCTTTGTAGCGGGTCTACAACAGGTGCAACGCACGCATCTTGTGTCTGTACCTTCTACAGCTCATCGACTGATTCCCGTTCCGGCTGCGCCATTTGGCCCTGGTGGTGTGCTTGTCTGCACAGACACGGAGTTGATCTGGTACGATCTCCTTCCGCAGCTTCATGGTGGTGGTATCCTTGGTAACAGCTATGGGAATGGCACTGATCGGGGTGAAGCTCCGCAACTGCCTGGAATTTCAGCACTTTCACTTTTCAAGACCGCGGCACCATTTCCACGTCGAGAAGACTTTCAAGGGTTATTTTATGACCCGATGATTATTTCCCATGCTACAACATGTGTACGGAATGATTTCTTTATGCTTTTACAAGATGATCAAGGGGATGTGTTCCGTATTAGTTTAACACTTCAAGATGTGCAACGCTCCTACGACGCATTACATTCCATGCAGAAACAATCATTGAAAAGAAACGAAAAAACACCAGCCACCGTTGCCGCACCATCGCCTCTTATAGTTACATACTTCGACACCATTCCCCCTACACGGGCTATGGCATTATTCCGTCGTGGATTTGTTTTTGCCGCGAGTGAGTCGGCCCCATCGCATGGACTCTATAAAATCATAAAGGATGGCTATTCTGGCGATAAGGAATACATTCTAACACGAATACGTGTGCTTGAGCGTGGCGGTGCAGCACGACACGGGGATGTAGATGAGGAGGAATCAAAAGACCCGACAAATCCCGTGGTCAGTGGTAACGGCGATGACAATGCTGCTGAGAAGGGTAACCTCATGGGACCCCCATCGCTACCTTTAGCATCCACGTCAGGGGCCATGCGACCACCACCACCTCCACCAATTGGAAAAAGAATTCAACCGCGCAGCCGTGTGGTGCCCCTCTTTCTGCCACACCCATCTTTGCGTCACATGTTACTCCTTGAAAGTTACCCAAGCACTCCACCAATCCTTTCTCTTGCTGTTCATATACATAATGCGGAGCATAGTGGTGGTAACCCAGAGCAACAACAGAAACAACTACAACAACATCAACAGCATGTTCAGTTGGATGCAGTTGTAGGGCGTGGATCCGATAGTGTTCTCTTGCATGCCCGGTATGGCTACGCGGCGCGATTGGAGAGCACATTTACTCTTCCTGCTGTATTCACATTCCTCCGTCCCCTCGCCTCTGCTGCGGCGATGCGTCAGCGTTGGACTGAGGCGCAGCAAGAATCTGCTACGACTTCCTCGCGCTATCACCGTTCACGTCGTTCAGGGAATATGAGCAGTCGAGTTGGTCCTGTCTGGGATGACAAATTACTCCTTTCCACACGTCAAGGCACAACCGTGCTCTCTCTTACTCTTGCAGGTCAAGTAGAGCCAGATACACTCTCTGGTTTTATCACAGCAGAGCATACTATTGCTGCAGGGGCATTGCGACATGGTGTGGGGTACGCACAAGTTACGCCGAGTTGTATTCTTATTCTCCCATATCATCAGGATCAAATCTCACCCCCGTCTGCACAACAACCAGTATCTATGCCAGTTGCAGAAGGGATGACATGGACGCATCCACACGGTAAACGTATTCTTGCTGGGGCCGTTTCTGGTAGCACTATCCTCGTCTCCTTCGCTCAAGGTGGTGGTATTGCGAGTTTTGATATGAGTCCAAGTGGGACACGTCTACAACAGCTGGAGATGCTTCCAACATTTCCACATGCACCGGCAATGTCGCTTTTGTATGACCCCGATACCGAAACCGCAGCACCCCGTGGAGGTTTACTCGCATCCGTAGGTTCGACTGCAATTCTAGCCGCGATTGCGACAGCGAGTCAAGAGGTGTATATTGTCAATCCAAAGAAATTACGTGAACACCTTGAGACAATTCGTACCTCCACAGAAGAACAGAGTGGAGTCGGTCCTGCTATTGTTTCGGTTTTACTAACCTATTTGGGTCGTACCGCAGGAGCACGACGTCTTTTCTGCTTTCTTGGTCACATGGATGGGACTGTGACGCGATGTGAGCTTGACACCGCCACATATAAAGTGATGGACCGTGCGATTCTGACTTGCGGTGTCTCACCATGCCAAATGATTCCAGGTGATGGCGAACGGGTATGTTATATTCTCTGTGGTGAACTTAATTGGCGTTGTAATGTACAGGATGGTCTGGCCAAGACAGTGCCATGGCGATTTCCCACTCCACAGGCCATGTACGCGGCATTTCGTCGTCCACCTCCTGTACTGACCGCCGCCGCAGTGTCGTCGTCGTCGTCAGGCAATCAAAATTCCCCGGTCGTGGGAGCACATACATCTTCACGAGAGGAACTTGTTCTTGGTGTAACAGGGAACACACTTTCCCTCTTTGCTGCCCAACAAAACGGAGCTGAAACCTCCGCGTTGGAGTATAGCTTTTCGCACACTGCCCTACCTGTAGCTGGACGACGGGTGATGCAGCACCCGACGCGTTCAGAGTATTTAATTGTTATAGGCACTGAACATCGTGGTTATGGACTTACGGCTATTCGCCAAGCTAGTGCAGTGGGGATGGATGGGATTCAATCTCGTGGAATTCATCTTGATAAACCTCAACGTTCCTTGAATCACGCCAACCGTTACACGAGTACATTACAGCTCTACAATAGAAATGCAGACCGACTTGATCCCCCAGTATACTTTCCAGAAGGTGAAGCCGTCCTTTCCGCGGCTGTGGGAAGTTTTTTAAAAGATTTTGGAAAAGAACCTGTGGTTGTTACCGGCTGTGCGGATCAGTTCACACACGGAAGTGGATGTGGCAGTGAGGCAACGTGGACCCAAGGCCGATTACGAGCGTATCGTTTTGCCGTCACCGCCGCCATGCCAGGTACGACCCCAATATTGAGATTAGAGTTTTTACATGACACACCCCTGAACACGGATAGCAGTGCTACAAGTGTCATACGTGATTACCCATCAGCATTACACATATGTGCCGAAGTGGGACTACTTTTTGTTGGTATGGGAGCAGAGAGTGGACTTCATGTCTATGGATGGGGTCAACGGTGTTTTCTGCGAAAACGTCGATTGCCTAATGCACCAGGTCGTATTACATCTATTGAAACAGTCTTTATTGCCCAACCAGGAAGTGGGACAGATGTGGGAAATATGGGAACATCAAGTACTGCCGTATCTTCTTCTTATGCGGCGGATCTATTCCGTTGTGGACATAACAGTATAGCACGCGAACGTCGGTTATTGATTGTGTGTGGTACAGTGGACCAATCCATCTTTGTAGCCACTGTACAGCCATCCGGTGGGGACGCTGGAGCAGCGTCGTTTTTAATGATTATTGCTCGCGATACAATTCCACGTGCCGTGACAAGCATTGCTTGTCTTGATGAGCGCACCTATGCCGTGGCTGACCGCTTCGGCACAATCGCTTTTTTAAGACTTCCTATAAACACTCGCTTTGGCTTTGCCGAACCCGTACAACAGATGAGCGATGTAGAGTTACTTGAGGCGGAAAATTTTGCTGCACATGAACAATTACTACAGGAAGTGGCCTCCCATCACACTGGTCAACTTGTGACATCACTCCGTGTGCATGACTTTGACCCAAGCGGGGGAACGGACGCTTCCTTGGCGATTCGTATTCTCTTCTATGCGACGACACTTGGTGCGGTCGGCGCCTATACACCATTTGTGCAAGAAGAGGACGCCGCATTAGCGGCGCATGTACAACCCCTCATCGCCACACACATGCGCAACCCTCTTCTCGGTGGAAGTGGTCACCCCGCATACACCATTGCTGGTAAACTCACTGCAGCACCAGCGGTGCAGCCGATTCACCACGTCTTTGAAGGGGACCTCGCACAACTACTACTCAAGGCATCAACGGTCATCTTTTCAACAGAGGCTAAAGCCGAGGTAGAGACAGAGCTGCAGCGTCGTGAACGGGCGGAAGGGGCACAACGACGCGTACTTGGGCTGCCCCAAAGGACGCTCCCAGCATTGGGAGAGCTTGTGGCTAAGCAGCGAGCTCTCATCACGTTGCCACAATAGAAAGTACACACATATGTCAGATCCGTACGTATATGCGTCGGTATGGTCTTAAAGTAGCAAGCATGAGTTCAAATAATGAGTGGGAGAGGGGAACAAAAAAAAAAAGTGAAAGCTAAAAAGAAATTCTTTGGAGGTGGAGGGAGGGGAGTGGAAAACAACGCTTGAGTTTCTTATAAGAATTTGATTTGTCAAACCACATACAAAAAAAAAAAGTAAAGCAGAACCACAAACAAGGGAAACATAATCACACCTAATGAAAAAAAGAAGAAAAAAGCATCTTGAACGATTTGAAGAAAAAGAAAATAAAGTACACTAAGCTTTTGCATTGCTAGCTTTTTTGTTGTTGTTGTTATTGAAGCAAACAATGTAACAGAGGTCGGTACTAATTTATTACTTTGCTCCTGTGGCGAAATTAAAAGAAACATTGCATAATCTGCAGGTAAGGCGCTTTTAACTTGGCACGCCAGCTAATTTGCTTACCCTTCAATCAAATCTAATAAATTTTCAAGCTTTTAGTCTCGATGTTTGATTGTTACCTTAAATACACGAATAAAATACCCAGCAATTTTCTCTCACTTTTTACCTTTTCTTCTTTCTCTTTTTGATATGCAGACAAAATCTACTAGGGTACAAGTTTTGTAAACGAGCAAAACACAAAA